>JAHNEJ010003154.1:0-147683 GCA_022559845.1 Amorphophallus konjac | reverse complement strand
GTGTAGGAGATTAAGCCTATGTTCAGGCCAATTTTGGCTTGGCTGGGTCTGTTTGGGTCCTTTGGGCCAAGGTTCATTACTGGTCCCCCTAAGTTGGATCCGTTTAACTTAAAGCCTTTTTTATTCTTTATTCTTAATATCCATGATTGGTGTCATTGTACAAGGTTATTTTTGACTTTTTGTCTTGTGTTGATTAGGTTAATTAATAAGAATTTCTTGGGAGGTGTGGCCAGAGAACATAGCTGCCACCTCTCCTATTTGACCCATCTCTCCTCCTCCTTTTTCTCTCGTCCTCTCTCTCTCTCTCACACAGCAACATGTAACCTAGAAAATTTACACGTATACATGTATACACAGTTACACATACCCTTCTAAGTGGAGGTATGTCAAAAGTATCAACAGAGAACAACAAAGGTTCAAGTATTCAGTCCGGCATGTCACAGTGATTTACTTAAGCTTTTCAACATTACCACAACCTCTACGTGCCCCTTATTCATACTTACATGTTTGTGTGGTCTCTATTTATTAATTCCCGATAATCTTGATTAGAGTTTTAATTCATATCCTTGTTTCAAAACAATCCTTAACTGGGAGTCATGAAAACACAACTTGATGTCCTTTTCAAACCTATATAATCTACTTGATAAGAAGCCCCATGGCTTGTTGTTGTGATTAGTTTCAATTTACTGACATTTAGCCACCCTTAAACCTGAATTAGCAGTGAGACTGTCGCTAATAATGTTAATATGCGTGAGTTATGAAAATTGTATAGTCATGCAAGTTGAATTTTGTTGTCTCCCAGAAATTGATTGTGTTAAAATAGATCTACTTTAATATGACTGTGATGAAACATTTTACACTATTAGTGATAATACTTGCATAATTATTTAATGCAGGCTATTGCTTTTACAGCATGCATCCGTGAATCATGGCCAGTCCTCATCCTTACTCCTTCTTCATTGCGTTTACATTGGGCTTCTGTAGGTTCTAACATTAATATGCCTACTACAATTTTGCCTATCTGGATTAAGATTGATATTAGGTCATAACAATACTTGTCAATTGGTTTTCCCACAGATGATTCAGCACTGGCTCAACATCCCTTCATCAGATATACTGGTATGTTCTCTACCTCCTGCAAGCATGCTTTTCCTTTTACTTTCACTTTGAATTAGGGGAGCAATTTTTTTCCTAGACAAACTATCATAAATATGTGCTTTATAGATCATCATTTTTCAGTGATATATGAAGCTATGTGGCTTTCTTAAATTGCAATACCAGTTCTCATTGAGTAGTATTCCACACTAATATGGTTTTTTTTAAAAAGTAATTTTATCAGTCAATTTGAGCTTTATCCTGTCATTCTATGATTTATGTCATCTGGCGTATGTCACGAAAAGTTTGATAAATAACAACGCTTGATGTAAACCCATCCTTTGAGTATCATACCTGTAGACACCTATCTTATTTTATATTTGTTGGTTCTGGTTGATTTGTCTGTATCGACCATATTATCGTTGGGAGAAATTGAAACGTAGAATTTTATTCATGTTCCTATCTTCAAGTATAAAATTGAGAACATAATAAGAACACAAAATGCCTTATCAGAATTTGATTGGTAAGTGCATGATATAACCAATCGGTTTGCAACTGGGAACTAGTACATGTTTAAAGCATTTTGCATGGAAGGACTGAGCACCGGAGCACCCCATTTTTGCCACCTCTGGCCAAGATTGCTAGACCATAAGAAGTACCATCCTCTTGTGGAACACACGTCCTCACTCTAGTTAGAAAGGGCACTGAGTGCTTGTATTGCCCAGCGGGATAGGGGGAGCTGCTGTGTCTCATTTATCTCATCTCACTGTTTGAGACAGAATGGGTTGCACCCATGTTTTCAATGCCACCAATTTTATTTCAAATAGTAGCAGTACAATCAAGTGGGGAAAGAGAGATTTTCTTGCCCACCCACTATGACCGAATCTACAGAGTGATTAAGTAGAAGTTAATACAGACTTAGAATAGTATCCTTCATCTCAACTTCTAGTAGGTTGCTGAATTTCTGGGTAGCTTTCTCAACTTTGGAGGATCTGCAGCGTTATTTTCGTACTCTGAAGATGCAGATTCAAAGCAAACCCAGGAAGGAGATTCTCTCTATTATCCCCCATGCCATCTGCTGGAGAATTTGGCAGGAGCGCAATGATGTTCCTTTTCGGGGAAGTAGAATCTATGTTGAAAAATTTGCTTTTGCACTGTCCTTTTTTGCATTTGGAGTAGACATCTTAATAACTTCTCTGCTTAGCAGTGGTACAAGAATTCAAGTAGTTTTTATTTTTATTTTTTTGGAAGAGGAATCTCTCCTCTTCTCAGGTTCTATCACCTCTGTTTATTTAGTAATAAAATTGGTGGTGCGATCCGCTGTTTCTTCTTGTTCAAAAAAAAAAAAACCCATCTTCCATCTCCGCTAGCTACAACCAAATCTGCAGAGCAATTTAAATCTGTATTATGTTACTTGGAGTTCATGTGATTGTCCTACATGTGACCAATCAGTTGTCATTTCCTTTCTTCAAGGGCATCTGCCTGTATGCTTGTCCTATTGGGGGAATTTTTTTTGTGCAAGTGTCTACTCCTACTTATTTGCTTTATTTGTTTCCACTCCAATAAATAACACTGTGCATTTTATTATCTTTTCTGGTGTAAAGGAAGTTCATTAATGGGCTAAAGGCTCTTGTTGAAATTTGAGAAAAAATGTACAACAAATAATCGTCTAGACGGCTAGGCAACCCAAGGCATTCTTGGGGAGCTTAAACACTTAGACGCCCACCTAAGAGCCCTGTTCAGTGCGTCTTTGAGAACTAAAAGCATACATGACACCGTGTAAAGATAAACAAAAGAAATATATGATAAACATAGTACTTACAGGCTTTCCAATATAAATGTGCTAATTTGCAATTTATTAATTGCTATATCCATGACTAAGAATAAAGGCGATGAACTAATGTTCGTGTGTGTGTGTGTGTGTGTGAGAGAGAGAGAGAGAGAGAGACACAGAACACATTAAAAGATGAAGGAAGGCTCACTTGATGGACGGTGGGGGCAGGGTGCGGCAGTGATGCAGGCAGAAGGGGTGGGAGGCCAGATTACTTAGAAGGGCATGGGTTGAGGTTGGGGTCAGGTGGGGTGGTGTGGTTTAATAAACAGGATCCATGTTCAATTGGATCCTGTTTGCTTGTTGGTTCTGGGCCAGGCAGACCTGCGGCACCTAGTCAGGTACATTGGGCCACCTAAGCGGGCATGCTGCCCACCTTTCTGTGCTGTAAAAAGGCAGGCTAGCACCTTGGCCCTGCAAAACCACCAGGTTGCCTAAGTGGCTAATAGGTGACTGCCCTGACAACTATGGTACAGCAGCCTCATCTTCTCATATTCATGTATACTTCAGCTTATAGATTTAAGTCAAGCTCTTAAGTTTGTGGCCTTCAGGTGTTCCCCATCTTTAGTGTAAATTAAGCTTTAAGAAAACTGTAAAGGTAAGATTGCAATCTCAAGTACATTGATAGATTTGAAACTCATTGTGAAATGTCTGGTATGCCATCAGATGCATGGTCTTACATTACTCAACAGTTTTGCTGAGCTTCCTACATCTCAATCAGGCTTTTGTGGTTCTCCTTCTATGAACTTGTCTAATTTTCGAAAAAGTGTTGAATATACCGCCAATTTTATTCAAGGTGAATAGATGTAGTACAATCAAGGTGAAGGAGAGATTCCTTCAAAAAGAAAAAAAATGCAAAAGACAAACTTCAACCAATTACTACGCTGCTCCTCAACTACCCAGTAACTTCTAAAAAAATCCAATGAGTAGAGCCATCAGCAAGATGCAGAAGGAAGCCTCCTCATTGAAGCACTTGACCTCTGTCGGGTAGCGACCCCTGCTTGATTTGACATCCTTCATCAGTGATGCCATCTCTCTTTTGCCATGAACTTATATCAGATGTGAGTTTTTTGTTAAGGCTGAACTTGTCTAATTACTTCTAGAAAGAAGAAAAAAAGGGGGGAAAAGAAAACATGTGCACTAAATTCATTAAAGTGAATACTACTTAGTACTTACTACATTTTGTTCATGTTTGTTCCAGCCTTACCTCCTTTGCTCAAGGTTTGCAGAATTGGGACCAGTTCTGGAGCTGGTTTTGGTTCTGATCTGGGAACAGGTTGTTCTTGGCAAACAATGCCTGTTTAAGCTGTTCTCACATGGGAGAAAGGGGGAACATTAAACAGGGTTGTGGAAACCAGGTTGGAGGAAGAACTGGAGAAAGAAGAAGATAGGAAGAAAAAGAAAAGAAAAAGTGAGGAAGATGAGAAAACAGGGAAGAGATGAGAGAAGAGGGGGAAGGAAGACTGACAATGACATGCACTGGCAAGTTGTGATGGTGGCAATGATGGTGGAGATGTAATAACAACAATGACAACAAAGGCTGCGTTTGGGAACCTCTAAGATGTTCTTCTAAGTTACTTCTCTATATAGGACTTCCATCACAGTTTCTTGGGTTTAAATCTGAATATAGCACTTGATAGAAATCTTTGACGGAACAAGATTCATGTAGCCGGTTGGGATAAGGCTCTGATGATGATGATAGGACTTTCATAACAACAAAGACTGTTTGGTGTACCTATCCATTTTCTTCTTTTTGCATGAAAGGAGAAAATTTCTACTTTTGTCTGGAGCAGTTTTCTCTTTCCTGCAGAAGGTGAAAAAAAAGAAATGCTCATTAACACCCCCCCTCATAATAGCACCCAAATGCATGGATCCATTTTTATTTTTCATTTCCATGGCCTTACATCTTCTTTTCTTCTTTTAGCATCATCTTCTTTTTCCAGCGCATGAAATGTGACCCATGCCCCTTCATTTTTTTCTTCATTATTTAATTGAAGGAAGGAGGGAAAGGAAAAACAGAAGTGGTCATTAACATCCCCTCATAATAAAAAAAGCACCCAAATGTATGGATCCATTTCCTTATTTTTCCATCCCATGTCCTTACAGATATTGCACATCTTCTTCTTTTATTGTTCTCTTTTTTCCAGCATAGGCATAGTCGTTAAGGCCACCAGGCGACCCAAGGGTTCATGAGAGCTTAAGCACTTGGCCAATAAGGTGCCCACCTAGGCATTGCGTAGGCGACACCTTGGCAGCTCTTTCAAACCCAATAATTTATATATCCCTAATATCCGAAGTAAGAATTAAATACATGAAAAATTACAATATTTAATATTAAAAGCTGAGGGGGGGAGGGGAAGAGGGCTAAGGCGCAGAGAGAGAGAGAGAGAGAGAAGGGGGAGAGAGAGACACAAAGACAGAGAGAGGAGGGTAGCGAGGAGACACATAGGTTATGTGCCTAGGCTAGGCAGCTCAAGGCACCTATGTAGGGTGCCTTGGCCTGCCTAGCTTGCCTAGGTGGGGTGCCTTGCTTGCCTAGGTGGGCCCGCTTGCTTGCCATTATGAGTCCAAAAAGGTGGGTTGACACCTTGGCCCCATAAGGATGCCTGGTTGCCTAGACGTCGCCCAAACGACCTCCTTGACAACCATGAGCTTGGGGAATGTAACCTATGCCCTTTCATTTTTTCTCTTGGTTGTTGAATCGAACGAGATGGTCACATTGCCTTGAATACAAG
Organism: Amorphophallus konjac; assembly: GCA_022559845.1. Classification (NCBI taxonomy): domain Eukaryota; kingdom Viridiplantae; phylum Streptophyta; class Magnoliopsida; order Alismatales; family Araceae; genus Amorphophallus; species Amorphophallus konjac. The sequence goes on along the minus strand of JAHNEJ010003154.1, from coordinate 142,022 downwards.
TAATGCTATTACTTTAAAGTTTGAATAAGTTGTTATTACCTCCTCCCCCATCTTTCAGTATCAGATAGCAGGAGTCTCTCTCACCCTTTTGACAAGGGTGAGTTAAAGAAGGCTGTCTTTTCCCTAACAGGGGACAACTTTTGGATCGGACGGCTTCCCACTTCTATTCTATTAGCCTTGTTGGAATATCATTAAGGGAGACATGCTTCGAGCGATTTGGGAGTTCCAGGCAGACAAGACTCACTTGAGAGGCATCAGCAAGACTCTGCTTATCCTCATCCCTAAGAAGTTGGGATCTAAGAGCCAGAGGGACTATAGACCCATTAGCCTACTGAATGGGACCTATAAAACAATCACTAAACTGCTGGCTTTGAGGCTTGATGGTGTCTTGAACAAAGTGGTTAGTGGCTACCAAGGGGCCTTCATGAGAGGGCGTACCATTCAGAAGATTTTCTTGTTGCACCTGAATGTTTATATGCTTTGAAGGAACAAAGGTGGAAAGAGTTAGTGCTCAAGCTCGGCTTTGAAAAAGCCTGTGACTGGGCTAGCTGGCAGTGTATGTTTGATGTCCTTAGACAGATGGGTTTTGACGATCAGTGACTCAGTTGGATTAGGGCATGTCTCCAATCATCCACATTAGTGGCCCTTATCAATGGGAAATTGTCAACTTACTTTCATAGTGGCAGGGGACTATGGCAAGGGGACCATATGTTTTGGTGGCACACATTTTGAGCAAGATGTGGATGACTGCTGAACCACGTGGTTTGATTATAGGATTCCAGGTTGCACCTCAGGGACAGTACATCTCCCACATTCAATATGCTGATGACACTATCCTTACTGGCAGAGGGGGAGCAGCAGCTATATACATTAGACTGATGTTGGAGATTCTTCAGGAAGTAGTGGCCTTAAGGTCAACTTTCACAAGAGCCAAGTTTTGGGGGTGAATATGGAGCAGAGAGCTGTCAGAAGAGCTGTAGTTATCCTAGGCTGCCAAGTGGGCGAATTCCCCATCACATACTTGAGACTTCCTTTGACTCCTACTACCCTAAGGTGCAGGGATTAGCAAGGTGTGGTGTAGAGATTTCACTCCAGGCTAGTAGGATGGAAAAGGGGAGTTGCTTTCTTATGGGGGAGGTTGGTGTTGTGAAAATCCATCTTCGATTGTCTCCCTATTTATTTTCTGTCTACTTTTTGAATACCTATATCTTTGACAAGAAAGCTTGAGTCTATCCAGGCAAGGTTTTTCTGGCATGGCAGTGGAGAGAGTGGTAGAGGATGGCACGATATTGCATAGGGGAGAATTTGCAAAAGTAGACAAATGGGTGGGTTAGACATCAAGAACATCAGGGACTTAAAGTTTGCCTTGCTGAGTAAATGGATGTGGAGGCTTGGCAAAGAGGAAGAGGACCTATGGGTCATTGTCATACAACAGAGATACTACAGTAGAACGAGAGTTTGGGACTCTCCCAACCCCCAAACATTGTACCCCTCATATCTGGAGGGGTATCTTGAAGAGCATAGACATTATCAGAGTTGGAGTTAAAGAGTGAACCTGGTCAATGGCCGGAAATGCAGATTTTGGGAAGATAGATGGTGCACTAATAGTTCTCTTAAATAGACTTTTCCCCAGTTGTACGCAATCTCCTTGCAGCTTTTGGTAGTAGTCGTTTAACTCTTTGAGGGTCATCCAAATGGGGGGATTTAGTCCCCCAGTTTAGATGACACCTGTGGTAGGAGAAGATTGAAATACTTAGGTTCTTCCTTTCCTTGCTTCAAGATCATGTAGTTGATGCAAGCAAGGCAGATGAACAGAAGCGGGCATGGGGCAAGGATGGACGCTTCTTAGTCAAATCAACATACCAGGTTATTGCAGACGACAGTGTGCGGTATCATTTGTTTGGGCAAATTTAGGAACCTAGAAGTCCCCTCAAAGTTGAGGTGTTGCTCTGGAGGATTTCCCATGGGAGGTTGCCAACTTGTGATAGACTGAGCACCTTCATAGACAGTATTCAGACCCTTGGCTGTCTGTGTGGGGAGGAGGAAAATATGGATCATTTTTTCATCGGCTATCATTTTGCTCAAGATGTTTGGCTACATGTGTTGAGCAGAATTTAGTGTACCTTGCAGCCCACACTGTTTGTTTGCCAGTTATTAACGGAATGGCAGAGAGAGTGGCCCCTCAAGGGTAATGGGTGCATCTGCTGGTTCATTTTCCATGCCACATTGTGGGCCATTTGGGGGAAGAGAAATAACATAATTTTCAAAAGGGAGGCATTGACTACAGAAAGGGTTGGGGGGTTTGTTGGGGATAGAGTCAAAGAGTGGGCTAAAGTTTCTTGTAATGTAGATGCACACACTTCGTCCTTTTTGGGTTTCTTGGGGGCTAGCGTGTGACACATCTTCTTGATGTGGCCTTCTGTACAAGGATGCTTTGAAAGTTGACAGATTATACTTGTATATCCTTCTCTTTTATTTTAATATATTCAGTGGTACCACTCACTTTCAAAGAAAATGAATAATTTACGGTGGATAATTTCTATTTTTTTTCAAATGTTAATAAATCTATTCTTGTTATTGCTAACTTCCTTTATTTTAATGCTTATTGAAGGTTATAAGTCATTAACGATGTTATTCTCCTTATAACTATCATAAGGGTTTTTTGTCAAGATTTTTCTCAACTTCTACCATTGTATCTATTTTATGGTCCCAAACTACTTTTACTTCTCAAAGTGGTAGTGCTTCTATTGAAGCCACTTCTGTCTGAAGGTACTTCTATTAGCAGTACTTTAGAAGGAGTTCCCAAATGCAGCCAAAGATGTGGTGGCAACAATTGTTGAGATGTGATGGTGGTCCTCATGCTGGGGGTTCTCCTTCGAGGATTTCTCTCCAACCCCATCCAAAATCCTCCGCCCCAACCCTCTTTTTAATGTGGGGTTGGGGAAATTTGTAAGATATCCCTGGAAAAAAACTGTATATAATACCATAATATCAAACTATATGCTTATGAATTTATTATACACTTTAAACCATAAAGTAGTTATTTTAAAAACTGGCTGGTTCTTGCTCTAAGCCTCATTCAATCTGGTTTGGTGAGTTCAGCAAGAACTGGTTGGCTACACAATGCGTGTCTTTGATCAACATATAAGGATGGGTTATAACTATGCTTTTAACACCTAGGTTCTGCCTTCCCTTTTTCAGGTTGTCTTATCGCAGTATGGAGGGTCAAACAGGGGAGGATTTAATGTCGTATACTCAAGTATTAAGACATCTATTCACCTTGATGGCGTATTTAACATCATTTCCTATGATGTTGCTCAAAAATTACATGATGCACTTCTTGAGTCGGAATTCAAGGTGAATAAAACAGTGTTTTACACTTAGATATTTGAAGTATGAGTTGCATATTGATTTTTTCCCCAATCTGATACTTGTTACTTTTGTTAGTGAAGCTTCCTAGTGGACAGAATTTGTTGTTGAGATCTATGTTTAGTAGAACAAGAGTTCTGGTGTTTAACATTCTTTATAGAAGTATTTTGGTTTTGCAATACCCTCATACACCATATTCATTTTGATACTCTGTCATTATTTCACTGATACTTTTGCAGAAGCACCCAGTGAGAAACATTTGAGATAATTCATCCAGGGAATGCTTATCTCCAATCTATATATTCGGCTGTGTGGCTTAGGGGGGAAAACTTAAAAGAAAAACTGAAACTATTATTTGGTATGGAATTAGCTTAGTCTTATATTGAATAGGGAGCTTAAGGGTTTACATCATGTTGAATGCCAACAAATAATAGTTGAGGACTAAGCTAATTATTTGGTACGGAAAAGGCATGAATGTGGAGGTGCTTTCGATGTGGCAAGGATTCCATTAGAGGGAGAGAGACAATTTATTTGAGTCATTAAAAGATAGGAGTGAACTCATAAGGATGGTTTGTCTGCCAAAGTCTCAAAATTTTGTGCCAATGCATTAACAACCAGTATACTCACTTTGTATCTTTGAACTGTGTACAATTGGATGGAGGATTATTTCCACGAAAAGTGAATGAAAATATGAAGTTGTTTTGAAGTCCTTTTTGTTGGGTGTTGTAGTTACTAATAAGCTATCCATGGACAAGGGGATGAGACAAGGTAATTATTGCACTACTGTACCTGATAAGCTTTAATTCCGCTTTTGTATTCATTACTTGGGCGATTTTTCAATGTAATGAGATCGATTGTATTGACTGCCCACACTTTCCTATGTTGTCCCTTGATATTGTCTTAAAAGCTTGTGTCTAGAAGGTAAAATGTTTGGATGCACACGGAATTTAATTAATATGAATAACTATTTTTTGTTTGTTTTTCCAAAAAGGAAGGAAAGAAAAGTTGTTCATTTGTTGAACATGGGTGCACATTTGTAGACTATTTGGATAGCATGTGCATTATGAAATTTCGTGGGTTTAATTTGTCAGACAATTTTGGGTTCGGGTGTTGGACAATTTCCCATCGATCTCAGACAGTGTTTATTTACATCGACTTAAGATCCGAACATCTTTGATTAACTGTCAGAGAGAACCAAACACATTTACGACGTTGGTTATGATGTTTGGGAGATAAACTAGCACTAAGGACACCCAGCCTCCCCGAGAAGCATGGATCATCACATGCTTTGACCCTTGGACATAACGAGGATATATTTTGGAAAGACCTAAATCCCTGAATGGACCTTTACATAATTTCAGAGAGGTACATGGTATTTTTGTAACCCATGAACATGTAAATAAAAAAGGATATTTTTACAGTTGCTGGACCCTATAAGATGCAACTATAAAATACATGACTTTTCAGCGAATTGTAGATTTATGGGACTTTTCTGTAAAAGTGCAGGACATATGCAAAAGCGTAGAAATTTCATCTTGAAGCCGCTGCAGTTCTAGGCAATGGGCCTCCCATGCTGAAGTCTCATGAAGGCGACATAATTTCATCCCAAATATCATCCACTGCAGTCATCCAAAGCTCCCTTGGCAACCCCATCAAGTGGTAGGCTAGCGTGTTTCTCGTAAGAGCATCCCGCATAGCCTCGATAGATGGTGTCTCCCGCTGTAGCGTAGCCTGGACAGTGCCAACAAGTGCCTCGAACATCGCCTCCGCCTTTGCAAGTGGCGCACATTGGGGACCGTCCGGCCACTCAACTCTGTCTCGGGAAATCATCGGTGTGGACTGGTGCAAGCTCTTGTCCCATCTCTGACTAAACAACCCTAGGTGAAGCTGCAAAGAAAGAAAAAAAAAGGAAAGGGAGAAATTGTAAGTCATGATTATGGCTGTCACAGTAAAATGCAAAGTAGAAAATGAAATCTTCCTTGAAAGGGGGGGCTCGCTCCGTCTCCATACCTGAAGAGGTAACCACCACCTCTAAATTTTCATCCCTAGGTCCAGAGCTAGTCGGCATTGAAGTAGCGAGAGGCTCAATCACGCCAACAGGTCCTGGAGGAGAATGTTGCAAATTACTCACAAATAAAAATGATGAAAATGATCAATTGAACAAGGGAGGAATTACCTAAGGGAACAAGAGCCCCCCTATCACAAGAAGCCGAGGCAGCCAACTGCTCATCAGGAGGCAGACTCCTCGCCCCCTTTGTGTGTGGGTTAGGCATCTACGGCGAAGCCTCACCAGCCCCTCCTAAATGAAAAATAAAAACAAACACTGTGCAAGGGTTATCTCAGACTCATAAAGTGCATTGCAGACTAAGGAGCTAGGATGAGCAAGTTACCTTCCGAGCGACTGCCCTCTTTTTGAGGATAGCCTGAAAGTGCCGTCTGTGTGGTAGGAGGAGTCCCCACATCCTCTAACCCGGCGGCTACCAAAAGTCGAGAAATCTCACCGCGCGATCCATCCTCGGAGGAATCTGTTGAATCACAGATCTGGATGACAGAGTGTTCAACAACCTCTGAGGAAGGGTGGCGAACATCCTCCTCGGCTGGTGGGGTTGGCCCAATGGCTCCCGTAGGTGAACAACCTGAGGATAGCAAAACAAAGTACGCTCCAGCATGGATCCAGACACAGAAGAAGTTTTTGAAGTCTTGCACAAGGGAGGGAGGTGGAGAGATCACCTTCCAATTTAGGACCAATATCTGAAGGACAAAGACCTCCATCCATATCAGCTAAAACTGGGGATTTGGATGGGCCTCTGTGTTTGGCACCCCAGCCTCAACATCCACCCCTCTTGCCAAAGGTATCTCCTCGGTTTCCTTCAGGACATTAAGAGATTCTATTGCAGGGGGGTCTGCAGCTATACGGGGTGAGATAACACCAAGCAAGTTAGGGAAAAGAAATGAGAATCAACCAAAACTGACAATTAAATGATCCGGGACAAAAAATACTCACCAATGGTGGGAGTGGCCTGGGCTGCCACCAAACTACATAGAAGGGATAATTGGTCAGGCCTGAAGATTGAGTCAGCCGCTAAAGTTACTTCCGCAAGTAGCTGGCTTGGTTTGGAGGAAGGTTGGGTGGGGGGAGGAGGAGAATAGGAAGGTGGGGGAGTGATTTGGGAGAAGGGATATGGAAGGGGGCGCCTAGGTGGCTGCCACGTAGGAGGGGTGGGGATGAGGTGGCTGGGGAAAAGTCCAAGGTGGCGAGCAGGTGGAGGAGAGTGGGGAGATGCGTAGGTTGAAGGGAGAGGAAGAGAGGGAGGGGGGCGGGTTAGAGAGAGAGGGAGAAGAGAGCTAGAGGGAGAGGAGGGAGGAACACTAATTTTTCCATTTTCAAATCCCTTGAATGGGGCGCCCCTTGACCTCCTTATATAGGAGAGACCAGGGGTGTACAATGGACCATAGTACCCCTTTTATATTTAGCAAAAGACCTTGCTGTCTTGGGGAAAGGGGTGAACATAAGAGGGGTGAACATAAGAACACATTGACCCGACTAGTACCCTAGACACTTATACCTAGATAGTTGACTCAATCAAGGATGGCAGTTTCGGTTTCGATTTTGGCTGGGTCTGAAACAATATTGGTTTCGATTTCGGTTTCGGCCCAAAACATAATAAAATACTATTTTTTGCAGGGGAGTTGGTGTCTTGTTTCGTCCGGTTGGTTTCGGATCGTCTAGGTCCGAAACCGATCCGTTTCGACCGAAACATATCGGTTTCGGCCGAAACTGCCATCCATGGACTCAATAAAGAAAATTACATGGACACAAAAAAAGAAATTGCATCATAAAAGAGGAAAATGCCAATAAATGTCATCCCGGAGGTGCTGGAACTGATCGGAGCCATGTCGGACGGTCGGAGTCTCTGCCGGGTCGTGGAGGGTCGCTGGTGTCCCCACCACTACTGTCCCTCTCTGGTGCAAATATCAGCTAGGAAGGACTCAACGCAGCTGGCCATGGTCCCCCTATGTGAAGGGTCCGAGTACTCTGGCAGATCTTCATCCACCCCAAGGTCTAGAAGGGCCCTAAACTCCGTCATGGAGTTAGTCGAGTCTACACTGCGGGAGCCTGAAAGGAAAAGCGGGACATTAGATACCCCAATGATCAAAAGAAAATAAACACCCAAGCAAAGCCGGGAAGGCACTTACCCAGCCGGTCCGAATGACCATCGACACCCGGAGCTGACTGAGACTTGGGAGGTATAGCTGCATCTTCAATCTCTGGATTAACTACTGAGGAAGGCGGGACGGAAAAAGAAAAAATTCAAGTGAGAAGTTAAAATCTTTGAGGTGATACCTCGCAAAAGAAAGATATGAGTAAGAATGGGGATTACCGGATGAATCACCATCCGCTTGCTCCCCGCATGAGAAAGTAGGTGAGTCACGCAATAGAGGATTATAGTCGTCATTCATTGTGTCTAAATCACGAGGATCACCTTCTTCTCCAACTACCTTGGCTCCCAGTGGGGCCTTCCCTTTCGAAGGAGGAAAATTTCCAACATATGGGGGACTGGAGTCCGGGGAACCTAAAAAGTAAGAGAGGAAGAAAAAAATAAGAGAATGCGTTACATACGCCAAGACCGAAGCTGCAACAACCAAAACCACATTAAGCAGAAAAAGTTATCGTGTCGTCGAGGGGCCTTAGTAGCATGAGCCTCATCCCTAGGGGTCCTCTGCCTCTTTGAAGGGATAGGAGCCTTCCTCTTCTTGGAAGCCTTTGAAGCGGCATCACCGGCCACAAAGCTCACTACAAAGAAAAAAGGGAGAGAATACAGGGAAAAGAATGACCAAAGCATGCACAGTAAATGGAGTTCAATAAGCAAATGATACCAAGACTAAAGGAGAAAGAACTTGGTGATTACATACCATCTGGAGCATAAGAAAAAGAAGGCTACAATACCAATTGTTCAAATTTCACTCCAATTGCCTTACTCACCCTCTCTGCGGCATCCCAGACAGCTTGCAAGGTGGTCCCATTTTCAATCAAAGGGAGGCAGTCCAAGGGACATGCACACCTAGTGGCATTCATGATATGTTTATCCCGCTGCCCACAAAGTTCATTAGCAAAATTCTCTGGATGAAGCTGTGTAGTTCGGGGAGCACCCTGGGGATAACCACAGTCAAATAGAAAATGCTTCCACCATGAGTAAATCTTCGTGGCGGTCTTCTTTGGAAGAGCAGTCTTCTTTGAGGAGGCGGCAGCTAGGGGCCTTAAGGGCTTCATTACCCCCCTTATACTGGGACCTGTCCACTACAAGTGGCCCATTCTTAGCCTTCGAAGAGACGTGAAAATCTCTGATTGCACTGACGGACTGACCAAGTGGGAAAAGTGACTGCGAAGGAAAGAGCTATCAATTGCAATATGAGGCAAATCCCTCCTATTCAATCGAGTCTCTTCAGCTTGCTTCAGCTTCTACAGGGGCTGAATACATTGCTGTGATTAAACCACCAACGAGCATAATAAATGTTGAACTGACCAATGCCAGTCTGGTCAGGCAAAGAACAACCTGGCTCTGGCTCCTTTCTGAAGAAGTAATCCCACCAACTAGCAACAACTAGGTGGGTATCATGGTTGCGATATAAGCAGGCCTCTAAAGGAAAATCAGCATTTGACGGAACGGACTGATTATAGTCGAAGTTCCGCGTAAATCTGAAAGGATAGTATGGCTCCTGAAATGTGGACCTCCCTCTGCAGAAAACAAGCATAATAGGCTTGATGTAGCAAAGCCAATCTTCATAGAATGAGCGGTTAGGGCTAGCATGATGAGGGAGATGATAAGTGGCCTCGACTGGGCCATCAACACTGTATGGCTTGAAGTCATATGAGCTATGAGCAAAATGTAGACTTGCTCGTCCCTCTGTGGGCAGAAAAGAAAGTGCCTTCCGGGCACCAATCATCTGATCCAAGGAGTTCTGGTTAAGGTGATTTCTGAATAAGAAAATCAAGGGAGCTGCAGGATTCCCAAAGTCAACATACTGGCATAGTCCAGGAAAAAGTAAGCTTGTCCAGGCGCTCAAATAACCCGAGGAGAACAATGGGCAGTCAGGTTCCCCAAGCCATGGTATATATTCGCCACGACAGCCGGTGCAATGGCAAGTCTGTGTCCATCGGCGTGGAGACACATTGGATATATCAACTTGGGCCATATAAGCTCCTCTTCCCCATGGGGCATCACAACTGTAGCAAGTCAGTAAACAAGATAGGCCACAAGATAGGTACAAGCCGATAACTTACGCGGGTTCCACCCCTTGTTCTCTGGTGCAGATAAATGATATTTGCATTGTTGTAATTTCAAAATCCGCTGGTAATATTGATCAAGGGGTCTGTCATCCTCTGTAAAATTCTCATAGAAGCAAAATGGGCCGTTGTAAAAATAGTGGACCCGAGCGTTCACACTAACCTCACAGTGCTCGATGAAGTTGAAGGGGTGTCCTTCCTGGCCCGGACCAAGTCTCGCTAGACTTTCATCAAATACCTGAAGTTGAATGGTAGAATATATTGCCCTATATCGGTTCTCTGGCTCCTGTGCAAGTCATCGAGTGTCACGTCCTCATAAGGGTGCCTAGAAATGGGCAAATTGGAAATCCTATCAAAGCTCCACAGATTGATGACTGTCTCACTCTCAGTCGTAGCAAAAGTGTTCCATCGGCTATTAAATCTTTCTGCTAAGGCCTGAAGCAACTATGTGTGGCAAGGATAGTCATAAAGTGCGACTGTGACTGCATGATGAATCCCAACGAGGTTCAAAACCTCACTGTAGTGGTGCAAGACATCGAACAGCTACTCTGTGGTCCCTAAGTGAAACTGATCGGAAGAAAGCACTGACCACTTCCCACACCAGCTCGGCGTTGAGCTGCTCATAATTATGTCAAGAAGACATAATTTTTCATATCCTTCACTTGCATGCTGCGAGCCAGAGGGGGTCAGGAAGAGCCCAAAAACACTTGTCGGGCTGGGGCTGTGCTTGCCAAATAACTCCTAAACTGTTGGTGTCATTCTGCGTGACCTTGTGTGACAACTGACATCTGAACTGAAGAAACCCTGTTGATCGGCCGCCGAAAATTGAATTTGGCGTGTAAAGCTTAGGCGGAAGCTGGGAAAGGAAATGGTGCAAGTCTCGAGCATGCTATCTCAATGCTCTAGAATGGCCTGTCTACAGGACGACGTTCAGCTGCTAGACACGGGTCATCCTCGTCCATGTGCTTATACAGTGGAAAATGCCTGGGATAATCTCTAACCCGTTAGTACTGATAAATCTCTTTATACTTCACAATCAATGTGGAGTCAACATCTCCACCTTCAAAGGATACTTAGGAAGGGTACCCTTAGCAATAATCTCCAAACCCCGATCAATAGAGAAAACATTGTACTTTGTTACTTAGGGAGGATCCTGTGGTGGCATCAAATTCTTTGACAGAGTAGGGGCTGAATCTCTATCCTTGCCAGCACATCCTCGGGCACGACTCTTGGAGGCGAGACATGATGAATACCTACAAAAGGGAAACAAAAGCAATCAGTCCCGATATATACAAAAACAAGCAATCAAGTCATGAAGGCTGCTAATGTCATTACGACATCAAGTCATGGACGCCGCGTGGGTTAACCATGGTTTGCCATATCGGATCTTGGCTTCGTCTCGGGGGGGTCAGAGAGGAGAGATTTCGGAGAGATCTCGAAAAAATCTCGAGAGATTGGGTTCGGTGATTTCAGAAATTTTTTTCATATGTATGGCCTATTTCTAAGAAAATCCTTTTTTTCTACTAATCACTCAATTTCACAAACATATTTTTATAATTGACAACTCAATTTTACAAAATAAAGAGTAATGATAACAATAACAAATTCATTCAGATGTACCAATGTTAATATATACATAAAATGGTTCATGAATCACAAACTGAAGAATATATAAAAAATCATCAAAAATGGTACATGTATCTCTGTCTTCCCCCTTCTTTGTCTCTCTCTCTCTCAAAGGGAGAGAATGGGGAGACGGGGGGGGGGAAGAGATGAGAGAGAGAGAGAGGGGGGTAAGAGAGTATGAGGGAGAGTATCACAGAGGGAGAGACAGAGAGTCCGGGGGAGAGAGAGAGAGACAGAGAGAGAATCGGGAGAGAGAGAGCTCAAGGGGGGCGAGGTAGAGAGAGACAGGGAGACAGGGAGGAGGAAACCGGGGGGTGGGGAGAGAAGATCTCGATCTCGCGGGTTTCGTTTCTCGCAATCTTTGGAGAGGCAGAGATCTCGGAGAGATTTCGGACATCTCGTAAGAGATGGCAAACCATGGGGTTAACAAGGTGCATGGGTCACCCGCTGTCACCTTCGGCTTTGACGGACGTCCCGTGGGGGGAATTTGTTGAACCTCACAATTTTTTTCACATATTTTTATGATTAATTTTGGAGCAAAGAAATTAAGTAAATTAAGCCTACTACATGACATCGTAAAACGGTATTGAACCATGACCGTTATAGGTGGATTAATTTCAAGCATCCTCGGCATCCCGTTGGGCGAGGTTTTTACACAAAAAATCATGTGTTTTAACACAATAATTTCATTGAACACCTGATGGGCGGTGTTAAAATCATGTACCACGCAGCAAGAAGTCAAACAATGGCAGTCCCTGGCATACAAGGAGTGTTTTCGATGTGCCACTCATCAAGAAGTCAAACAATGGCGGTCCCCGGCATCCGAATAGCATTTTCGATGTGCCACGGAGTTATTTCTCCACTCCGGCACCAAGGGTAGCAGGACGGAGTCCAAAGAAGTTAAGAAAATTAACAAAAGCCGCAACGTGCCGTCACCTTGCAGGAGAGCAGGGAAAACCTTAAAAAACTTTGAGAAAAGGACAATCCAAGGGGGGTTTTTATACCATTTTCAATTTGAAGACTGGGGGGACTGCCTCCTCTCCCTTTTTCTCCCTTGGGCAGCGCAACAGGAACCTGAGGAGGCCCCCTCTGGATTCTGCAGACCTGAAGGTGGCACCTTCAGGTCTTGCAGACCGGAGGTGGCCCCCTTCGGGTTCTATGAACCCGGAGGTGGCACCTCTGGCTGTGCGGCCAAAGGGGGTGCCCACCGGCTCCCCTCCTTTTTTCTCTATTGGACGGTAAGGCCAAGAGAAAAAAAAGCAAACTACTAGGGAGGAGGCCCCCCGTGTCTGCTAACCCGGTGGAGCCTTCCTCTACCTCCTCTTGCTGTCTTCTCTCTCCACAAAACAAAAGAAGAAGGTCAAGGGTCAAAAAATCAGGAGTTCTTACCTCCACGTTATCTTCTTCAACTCCTATAAATAGGTGGCCTTGGCCAAGGAGGAAGGAGACTTTCAACACTTGGAGATGAGACAAGATTTCTCTCGCACCCTCAAGCTTGGAGTAGTGCGAGGAACTGCCTTGGAGCGACCTTGAAGCAGGAGAGCAGTAGGTGGCGCCTCCCTTGAAGCTTTTCTTTATGTTTAAAACCTTCCTCTGTACAAAAGAACCTCACTGAAAAGACTACTTTACCAAAATACCCTCATGCGAGAAAATGAAGTTGTATCTTGATTCCAAATGGATCAAAGTTATAAAAAATTATATTGATCCTAGGAATGCTAAAGTTCTGGGAAATTGATGTCAAATCATGGGAAAGACCCCAACATTTGTAAAATTGCACTTTTACCCTCATATTTTGTGAAATTGACAAGGTATCCATGGGAAGTTATGCGAGATTTCAAAAATTCTGAAGTCCTCGAAGGAATGGTCCAAGTTTCTTCAGATGTTCTCAAAATCATGGAGAAAACTCTGGCATTTGAGAAAATTGCATCCTCACCCTCACAATTTGTGAAATTGTGAAGATGCCCTCAAAAAAGTATGCAAAATTTCTGAGTTCAGAAGTTCTTTGGGAAATATTTAAGTCTGTTCAAATGTGTTCGAAGTTGATGGAAAACTTTGCTCAAACCTACAACATTCAAAAATTGCAACTATACCCCTAAAGTTACAAAATTGGATAAATGCCCCGGAAAGTTAGGCACAACGTCAAGAATTGCATGGAAGGTTGATTCTCTTCAACATAAATCCTCAGTTTGTGAGGAAATCATAAACTAACCTTAATTTAGGGAAGATTGCGAATAAACCCTAATTTAGGGAAATTGCAAATGTACCCCTGCTCAAGGGCATGGGGGTTCTCTCTTGGCTTGAATCCCGGGGGTTGCGATGGAGATCGTGAGAGGCTAAAAAGAGTCTTTGACAGTTAATCTAATCAAAGTTGTTCGGACTTGTTCTGATGTAAATTAACACTGACTACGGCCGGTCAGGTAAAGTCTTGTACACGAACTTTAAATCGTCTGTTAAATATAAAAAGCAGAAATAATCATGCACATGCTAATCAAATAGCTAACAAATGTGCATTTTTTGTTCAATGAATGCACATATAAATTCCCCTGAAAATTTTTTATATATTTTCCCCATGTGTTAACAGTGGCAACAAGGATAATTGAGTTGGTATTCCTTTAATTAAATGGGGCAAAAATTACAGGCCTAAAACGTTAGGTGGACCAGTGATGAAAAATTCACAGCAGGTGAATTTGGCACTTTTAGATAAATGGCTTTGGGAATTATTGGCAGAAGAAGATTCTCCTTGGTAAAAAGATGATTCTGCACAAGCATTACAAAATGCATCACAGATTTGCTTTGCAAATTGAGAATTGGACCTCCCCCATCCAGTGCAGAGAGGGATTTTAAAAGCAGGAACACATATGGGAAAGGAATTTCTGTTAACGTGGGTATGTAGGTCATGCTTTGTTTGGAAAGACCATTTGTGTGGTGAATGGACAGATTTTCTAATGTTTATGATATTGCTTGTAATAAACGGTGCACGGTTAAGCAGTGCTATCAGCAGGAGGGTAATACTGCTAATTTAGGAGAGGGCTTGAAGACGATGTGGAATTTTAGTACTTTGATTTGATAGAGGTGTTACAGTCGATCAATATACCGACAGCCAACAGGATTGCTTTCTTTAGGGCAAAAATGGTGGACAGTTCTCTGTAAAAGCTTTGTATCAGTTCTGGAAGGTTCTTACCCACCTTATCTTCTGCATGGGGCAGTATGGAAGGTTAAGTCCCCCCTTAAAGTGTACATGGAAAAAACAAAATGGAAGTATGACTGTCATATTACTTGTACATTTTGTGGCAAAGATGTTGATCACTCGATGGTTACCTGTCCCATTAGTATTGAAGTATGAGACTTCTTGCTTATTTAGCTGCAATTCCAAATTTCCAATTACTTTCCACACAGTCAAGCAGATGTTGTGTCATTTCAAGATGGTTAATGGTCCTTGTGAATCTAAAGGAAGATCCCGACTGCTTAGCTGCATTCCGGGGAAGTGCTGTTTATGTGGAAAAATATCTGTTCTATAGCTGCGTGTTTTTTGTACAGGTGGATTAGGCATATTCTTAGAGTTCATGTGGACTGTTGGAAGAGGAATTTGCTTCTGTCATAGAGGAATTCTATTTGGTTCTTTTGTTTTCCCGGTGAGGTTGAGGAACTTTTCTTCTCCTCCCTTGATTGCACTACCTCTGTTTCTTTAATAAAATTGGTAGTGTAATCTACCTTTTCCGGAGGGAAAAAAATATCATCTTGGTATTGTTGGGATGGGGGTGAGATAGTTTATGCCTTTTTTAGGTAGAGAGGATTTTGGAGGGTTTCCTTTATTACAGTTGTACACCCGTTTTTTGTTCATTTTTTAATGAGATTTCTGCACTATGCATTTCCAAGAAAAATTATGCCAAAAGAGGCAAGAAAATTTTACTAGATAGGAATCATGACCTCATCCTCTGAAACAGGAATGGGAATTAACTATGGACTATAGTAACATGAATAATCATTTGTTGTAGTCACTCAATTTGTAGGGATTTCAATGAAATTTCTGGTGATCTTTTATTAGTTCTTGTGACATAATAACAACTGGTGAAATTTCTTGTTCAGATTGTGATAGCGGATGAGTCACATTTCTTGAAGAATGCTCAAGCGAAGAGAACAAATGCTTCAGTTCCTATTTTGCAGGTCTATTGTCTTGCTGTTGACATACATATTACTGATTTTTTTCTTTTATTTCCTTGATTGTCTTCCAACTTCTCAAAAATATCTTCTTATTTTATAGAGCTGAATATATGTGTATTTTTTGTTGATTTTGCCTGGAATAGTATGCATGTCTGGTTCAACCACAAAGTCGTGGGATTTCTCACTGTTTAATCTGATCATATGTTTTCTGGATGGCTGCTAAGAAACCATGTTCATAAGAAAGAAACAAGAAAGATATATGGTAAACATTATAGTTACCAAGATAGGAAATGAAAGTGGGAAGGAAAAACATGGAGCAAAAGTGCGAAACGCTTTGTTTGGTAATATTTTGATTTACAAATTAAGGTGAAACAAGAAACAAATGCAAGAAATGGGAAACAGAACTTGACGTATTTAAAGGTGTAAAGTTTCTCAGACTGCATCTTTGTTATATCCCAAGAGCAGGTATCTGAAAAAAGGAGGAAACAAGTTTTATTTGACAACATCCATCCCACTTTTTGATTTGGGAGAATGGGAAGGAGGAGTTCTTAGTCAACATTTTCTTTAGTTTATACCCAAATACAAAGAGGTCTGGAAGGTGAAGAGTCATCTGAAAACAGAGCATTATGTGATTACTTTTCGCAAGAAAGGTAGTTACTAAATGCTACAGAAAGAAATGGGATCCTACCTGCGATACTTATTGTGTGCTATGTGCTCTAGCCATCAGCAAATTCGGACCATCTCTTCATGGTCTGTGATGTTGCCCGGGAGGTGTGGAGGATCTTTGGTAGGGTGCTGAATTTGCAGGCAAAGTATTCAACCTTGGAGATGTGGATTTATTTTCGACGGTTGAAATCTCAAACACAACACATCCAGGAGGAGGATCGTCTCTATCATTCCACATGCTATTTGCTGGAGTATTTGGTGGGACTGCAATGATATCCTGTTTTGGGGAAGTAGACTTTATGTAGAAAATATTTATTTTCAAACTGTTTTTTTTGTGTTTTGTGGAGTATACATTTACTAAGCTGACTGCTGATGAGTGGGCTAGGAATTTAGGTAGTCTTTAATTCTTGTGAAGAGGAATCTCTCCTCTTCTTGATTGTATCACCTCTATTTATTTAATAAAATTGATGGTGCAATCCACCTTTTCTTCAAAAAAAAAAAAATCTGTCCCACTTGTTTAGCTGTCTTACAATTCCCTGAAGGGGCTGGCTTGGTGCCTTGTTAGGTGCACTGGTTCCATAAGAAAGAGATTCCAGCGCAGCTAATTTCAAAATGTTCATGTATTACACCGAGGATAATGCTCTTCCTGTTGCCTAGAGGTAGTCAGGAATGATCAAACATCTAAATGCTTGTACCCCCTTTGAGAGGACATATACTCTGTCATGTGACCCTAGACTGTGTTGTGTCTGAGGGTATATTATGCTGAATGGATAGGTTTCTGACACTGTTTGCTTAACAATCACATAACCAACTAATGTTATCCATCTATTCTTTCTGATGCTCATAGAGCTCATGCTCATATTAGTCATAGAAGTTCTGAAATAATAGGTTTGCCAGACATGAAGGTTTTTCTGTGGGTAGCTTCTTTAGAAAGATGGTAAGTGTTGGAGTTAAAATCCTTGGACCGTCCAAATTGTGCCGTAACGGCAGCCTCTGGGGAAAGATGGTTAGAGATTTACTGTGAAGAACCCACATTTTCTTTCACCAAATTTTCTTTCTTGAGTAATGATTGTCAGATTTCTGGGCTTCGAAGAATAAAAGAAGCCCAGAATATCCTTAAGGGTCCATTTGCTTTCATGTAAAGCAAATTCAGATGTAGAAAGGTAGGGTTTTTTGCATATATACCCCTATAAAGTTTTTTATTGTCAAATATACCACTCATTTAGGCATATTATCATGAATACCCTGGAAATATCCCAAATGGTTACGGTTATGGCCTCGTTGTAACTCCTTTGTGTTTAACCTGAGTTAAATGTGAGTTAAAGAGTAAAATACCTAACCTATCCTTGGTTAACAAAATAAAAAACAGGGTTTCTTTGCATATATACCCCTCTAAAGTTCCTTATTGTCAAATATACCTCTCATTTTGACATATTATCATGAATACGCTCTTAATAGGCGTAAATGTTGCAGTTATGTCCCTGTGGTTTATTGCCATCGACGGGAGGCGAATATTTTGTGGAATATGTCATCTAACACTGTAAAGATATGTGAAATACCCAAAATATCCTTAATGGGAGAGAGAGAGAGAGAACCGTCCCTCCCCTCCCCCTTATACCTCCGACCAGTCCCCTCGCCTCTTCGTGCTACTCTGGCGAGCTTATGTGACTATTTTTAACTTCTGAGTTTCTTCCACAAGAAGGAATCTTTAAGAAGCTTGCCACCTAACATAAGTAGGAGATAAATTTCTTCTCTTAGGGCCACTTTGGTAACGTGTTAGGTTAGGGGAGGGTGGCTTACCCGGGTTAGCCCACCCGACCCCTAATCTTAACCCGGGTGGATTAACTCATTCCACTTATTTCATAGGAATGAGTTAATCCACTTTAACCCTATCCGACCCGGGTTAAGAAAAAAAATATCAAATATGGAATAACTCACCCGACCCCGATTAACTTATCTTAACTCGGCTTAACCCATTACCAAAGTGGCCCTTACTGTTGGAGATATTTTAATTGTTTCGGGCGAAACCGGACGCGAACTCCCCTCTTAAGGGTAGTTCAAGTCCGCCCCACCCCTCAGATCTGAGATCTGAGGGGCTCCCGGCTAGGAGAGGTGGAGGAGGGGTAGGGGGAGCTTGGGACTGCCGGGAGGAGATCTTGCCGCCGTCGCCGCCGTTTCTTGTTGTTTACAGTGCGTAGCTGCCGCTACCGCCGTCGTTCACGTCATTGGGTTGAAGATTTTTCAAGGATCTTTTAAGTTTTTATTTTTTTTCTTTGTTTGATAGTTTTCTTGTTGTAGGTAAGGTTATCTACAAGGTCAGGAGCATGGGTAGATGTGAACAAGGTTAGGAGGCTTTTGGGCAGGACGATCCGGGGTGGGCCCACCTCACCTTTGTTGATGCTGCAAGAAGAAAAGTCAAATGTAATTATTGTGGTAAGGAGATACATGGCAGAATTAGTAGAGGAAAGTAACATTTGGCAGGGATAAGAGGAGAGGTCAAGCAATGCGATAGATGTTCCCGATAGGTGGCAGAGGAAATGCGTCAGTGGCTTCTGGGCAAAAGAGACAAGATGCAACAAAGGGCTGAAGATTAGATTGAAATTGCCGAGGAGATTTCATGCAGAGTAAGCAGAAGGGGAAGGAGGGATGATAATGATGAGGAATGCACTGAGGATTCAGATTCAGAGCTGACCAAGTAGTAGAGCGTGAGCGTACGGCTTGAAGGAAGGGAAAAGCACCGATAGGATCAGGAGCATGGACATGGACCTTCTCCATTACAACTGGTGTAGCACGATGTCCTGACAGTGATGTAGCTCTGTAGAGAGTAGGCCCCATAGACAACTATGTGCACAGAAGGTAAAGTGCTACACAGCCAAAAATCAAGTAGGCATTAAGAGGGGTCAAAAAATCAGCTGAAGCTGTTGGGCATGCATTTAAAAGTATTTGCAAATAGTTTTTCCATGCAGGTGTGGCTGCACATGCAGCTGAATCAGAATTTTGGCAGCTTATTCTGACTCACAACTGCAATACGTTGTGGGAAGAGTGAGCCCAGATATACTAAATCTTTGTGCTTAAATTGAGTCAATATGTATTACTACATCACGCAAAATTCATCTTCATTTACATCTTACATTTATTTGTTTATGGTAGGTAGAACAGCTGACTGGTGGATAATGGTGAACAATAGGGATTTGGGCAGTAATGCATTGGCTTACATTGCAATTAGGGTGCTGAGTCAAACAACATCAGCAGGTCAATGTGAAAGGAATTAGAGCACGTTCAGTCTTGTACACTCAAAGGTTCGCAATCGGCTAAAGGCTGAACGGCTAGAAAAATTGGTTTACTGCCACTACAACATGAGGTTGAGAATAAAGAATATCAAGCTGAGACATTAGTTGAGGGACAAACACGTCGCAGACGATACAACTGGCCAAATTGATGTGGACGTATTATTTGATGATGAGAATCCCTTGCAGTCTTGGGTTGAGGTACAAGCACAGGTTGATGAGCCCATTTTGGATCTTCATGACAGAACATGGGCAGAGGGTATATTGGATGGAGATGAGCCAAGGGATCTAGAATTCAGAGGATCAGCAAAGAGGCCAAGAGTGACTCATGAGCACCAGAGAGAGGAAAAGCCTTTGTTTGTTGACTACACTGAGCAACAACCTAAGATTGAGTCAGGTAGATACTCAAAATCAGATAGCAGGCCGGTCACTCCTAGAATGGTCAAGCTATCTCCATCCTTAAGAAGAAGTACACCAGTGGATGAGATGACTGAGAAGAGTAGTGCTGCTTCTCGAGAGGACTCGATAATTGAGCAGGTGAAGCAAATTTATGTGAGACACACCTCACGGGGAAAATGATTGATTTCAAAGATGAACAAGATGGTCACACCAAAAGGAAAAAAACCAGAGCCTAAGGCTAGAAGGCGATTGGTTTCTTATGGGTCTGATGATGATGGATGATCCCAGTGCAACTGCAGGTACTACTACTGGCGGTGGCATGTATGCACCTACTTTCTCCTTCCACGCTGACACGGGTAGAGGATACAATCATAATGAAGGAGGATAGGATTCACAGAGTCAGTATGGACATCCATCAGGTTATGGAGGTGGCCAACACGAAGCAAGCATTTATGGATGGGGTCATCAACCAGGATTCCAATTCCATCCAGTTTCAGTCAGTAGCAGTTATGGGTCAGCATCCTCTTCTAATCCTCAAGGTTTTGCTTCTTATGCTGATTCTGGATTCCAATCAAGCCAACAACCTTATACTCCAAGAGGGATCCAATGAGGGATTCATGACTTGGCTGCATCATTGTTTGGTTACAGTGAATATATAGAATATATGTTGTCTTTTTATGGGTATCAACAGTAGAAGCCAGACGATGAGGGAGAAGGTTCTTCCAGCTATTATGGATATGAGTGCATCATTATTTGGATAATGATCATTTAATTTCTGTAACATTTACTGCAATCGGTTGTTGTACTCTCTTCATTGACCTTGAACGATGATGATGGAGATGGCATGTCATGAGGGGGTTTGTAATTTATAAGTGCTCTATATGTTGTGGGATCTTGTATGAACTTACTAGCTGCTATAAAACTTTGCTCTGTATGCAGAAGAACTACATTGTAATTTCAATATCAAAGTTTGTAATGACGGTATTTTGGATTTACTGGGTGATATTCCCAGATTGTTGAACTGAGATCCAGACATTAACTTAAGTCCAATAATTTTGGTGATAACAAACTCTTTTTATAACAAAAACCTAAATTAACCATTGAGGATAACAAAGCCTTCATGAACAAAATCCTTCAATACTGAGTGAAAAGAAGAAAAAGTCTGAAATTCGTCTAAGTGTAAAATAGGCGCAAGAAAACAAAGCTAAGTTTAGGTGCTACTAAATGCAGTTAAGTTAAAGCTAAGTTTAACTTCGGCGAAGTTACTTAAAGCTACAATCACTTAGTCGCAAGACACCTAGGCGCTGCAAAAAGGAGCTAAGTAACATGGGTGCTAGAAACTAAAGTTAAGTTTCATTCACATAGTCGCTGAACCTAGAGCTATGTTGAGATAGCCGCACAATTTAGAGCTAACTTAGTCGCAAAGACAAGAGCTATCTTCACTTAGTCGATAGATATTCCAGTGCCTATGTGAATTCAGTGCGACTATCTCAATCATCAACTGTGTACTGTGATAGTTGAAGGGTTGAGATAGTCGATTGATTATCTCATAGGCACTTAAGCAATAAGATAGTCGATGTTGGTCCGACTATCTATTAAGATAGGCGCTGCAAAAAAGAGGTAAGTAACATAGGCACTAGAAATCAAAGTTAAGTTTCACAAGGTCGCTGAACTTAGCGCTATATTGAGATAGCCGCAAAACTTAGAGCTAACTTAGTCGCGAAAAAAAGAGCTAGCTTCACTTAGTCGATAGATATTTCAACGCCTATGTGAATTCAGTGCAACTATGTCGTTTCAAGTGCGTCTATGTGATCTTTATGTGCCTAAGTTAATTTTGTGCGCCTATGTGAATATAGCTGCGGCTATGTTGCTTTTTAAGTGCGCCTATGTTAACTTGTGCGCCTATCTTCACTTAGTCGATTAAGTTAGCTCTACGGACTGCGTCTATGTTAACAGAGCTTAAAAGTATTTGACTACGTGAAGATAGGCGCACAAGTTAACATAGTGGCTCGAATATCTATCGACTAAGTGAAGATAGTTCTTGTTTTCGTGACTAAGTTAGCTCTAAGTTCTGCGGCTATCTCAACATAGCTCTAGGTTCAGCAACTATGTGAAACTTAACTTTAGTTTCTAGCGCCCATGTTACTTAGCTCCTTTTTGCAGCGCCTAAGTGTCTTGCGACTAAGTGATTGTAGTTTTAAGTAACTTCACCTAAGTTAAACTTAGCTTTAACTTAACTGCATTTAGTAGCACCTAAGATAAACTTAGCTTTGTTTTCTTGCGCCTATTTTACACTTAGACGAATTTCAGACTTTTTCTTCTTTTCACTCAGTATTGCAGGATTTTGTTCATGAAGGCTTTGCTATCCTCAATTGTTAATTCAGGTTTTTGTTATAAAAAGAGTTTGTTGTCACCAAAATTATTGGACTTAAGTTAATGTCTGGATTTCAGTTCAACAATCTGGGAATATCACCCAGTAAATCCAAAATACAGTCATTACAAACATTGATATTGAAATTACAATGTAGTTCTTCTGCATACAGAGCAAAGTTTTATAGCAGCTAGTAAGTTCATACAAGATCCCACAACATATAGAACACTTATAAATTTCAAACCCCCTCATTACATGCCATCTCCATCATCATCGTTCAAGGTCAATGAAGAGAGTACACCAACCAATTGCAGTAAATGTTACAGAAATTAAATGATCATTATCCAAATAATGATGCACTAATATCTATAAAAGCTGGAAGAATCTCTTGACCTTGTTCACGTCTACCCATGCTCCTGACCTTGTAGATAACCTTACCTACAACAAAAAAACTATCAAACAAAGAAAAAAAACAAAAACTTACAAGATCCTTGAAAAATCTTCAACCCAGTGATGTGAACGACGGCGACGGTGGCAGCTACGCACTGTAAACAACAAGAAACGACGGCGGCGGCGGCAGCGGCAAGATCTACTCCCGGCAGTCCCAAGCTCCCCCTACCTCTCCTGTCCGACATCCCCTCAGATCTGAGATCTAAGGGTGGGGCGGACTTGAACTCCCCTTAAGAGGGGAGTTCGCGTCCAGTTTCGCTCGATTTCGGGCATATCGGTTCGAAACGCCCGGAACAATTAAAATATTATTATTTTTTAAACTTTCAGACCTGCTACAGTGAGCAGGTCTGGTTTCGGATTGTTCTGGTCCGAAACTGATACGTTTCGACTGAAACGTTTCGGTTTCTGCTGAAACTGTCATCCATGTCATAAAACCTAGTATGATTCCACATCGAATAGTCTAAATTGGTGGAATTCTTCATGATTCTGGCACAATTGTGAAAGCTAACTTACCATACTTTTCTTTTTGTCAAAAATCTTGGCTTCCTCCACTCTCCTCTGGCTGGTGAGAGTGGGATTTTTACATTTTGCAATTAGGAACGTTGTTTATTAAATGTTGACAACTTTCTCTTATTTTTCTTCAGAATAATTTTTCATTCTCTATAGATAGTAATCTAGAAGGTAAATATGTCTTTACAAGGCATCCATCACAGTCAAGGCACATATCTAAGGGGAAAAAATTATATACATGCATATTAAGTATTTCCTATTTTTCATGTTGATCTTTTTCGACACAAATTACTTGGGAGCCTCACTTCTTTTTATACGAGCATACGATCTGTAGTCATATTTAATATTAAAATAATTTAAGGCTTTCTAATTTAGTTTTTCTTTCTTTGAGTTCAAAGAGTCTATTTTATTTTTAGAAAGACTAATTTGCAGTTTTTTAAAAACTCTAAGTACCATAAGTATTTAATTGAATTTTTAAAAGAAAAATATCCGTTCAAAATGCATTTTATTAACTAGTATAGATATGGATATTGTTTGGGAAATGAGGATTTGGAGAACTGACAATTTACTGTTATTTAGAAAGCTCAATGTGCAATTCTGCTTTCGGGGACACCAGCTTTATCTCGACCAATTGAACTCTTCAAGCAGGTGTTTCACTGAATCATTATCCCATTACACAATGGTACAATATTCCACTGCTTTAGTTCCTAATACAGTCTCATTTTCAGCTACAAGCATTATATCCAGAAGTGTACAAGAATGTCCATGAGTATGGAAATCGGTACTGTCGTGGTGTAAGTCTATCTTTTCTCATATTATTATGCTTTCATCGGTCAACATGTTCTTTATCTCCTAATCTGTGTTAGCTCCATAAATTATATTTCAGGGTTTTTTTGGCTTATACCAAGGGGCAAGCAACCATGAGGAACTGCACAATCTGATGAAAGCAACTGTGATGGTCCGTAGGCTAAAGAAAGATGTGCTATCCGAACTTCCTGTAAAACGTAGACAGCAGGTAATGTCTAGCAACGATTGATATCGGTCAGTTTTTCAGCATGAATATTAAAATGTTAGTGATCGCTAATTTGGCTAACTTTATGATTTTTACAAGATATATAAATTTAAGTTTTACTGTTGTGTTGTCTGATATTCTCCACTTTCTCATATTCGACTTTTCATACTAATAAAATAAGCAAATTATTGCTATCTTTGCAGCAGCTCATTTTGACTTTTCTTCTGCCATCTTTCTGTGTATCTTTCCCATGAGTTTTGACCAAAACATATCAGTAATTTCAGTGTTTTCATTTACTTATATGCTATAAAGGCAGCAGGAACCGATTAATTTACTTATAGCATGGTCAGTGCTATGTAATTCTTCAGGTGTTTTATGCTATTGTCATCATATGGGGCAAAGGTTTATCCCATTCTGTGATGTTGTTGGCTGCATATTTTTTTTTGTTGGAGAACTCATGTCATGGTCATCCTCCCTGGCTTATAGATTTTCTATTTTATGTCACATTTTGATTTATTCCCATTCTGACATGCCTATTGCCAAGACACGGAAAAACTTGACTTTTTTGCTTCTTTCCCATTATCTTCGGTATTGCCAAGTGCAGGAATAGTCTGATGAATAAGTCCTACTTTCAAAAGGCTAACTACCCTCTTCCTTTCACAAATTACCTTTGCCTGGGTTCTGTGAACATTGCTTAAGAGGGCCTATCAAATCTTGGCAGGGATACAAAATGTAATGCAAGCTCAGTCTACCTTGACCTGTTCATCAGGGATGTCATTTAAGGAAAGAAAAATATCATAGGGAGGAGTCCTGAGGATTCCCTATAATTTATGGGAAGATGCTTCTGTTTGCTCACCATGCGATTCTTTGATCATGTGACTTTGACCAAACTTAACTAGAGAATGTGCTAGCCTATGTGGGTTGCCTGTCTGTGATGAAGAGACAAGATTGATGTTTACATCTAATTATATTTTCCTGTCAATCCTTGAACTTTCGACCTTCTGACCCCCATGCTTAGGCTTTTATTAATTAGTATTCCTTTGCTGTTTTTTCCCCTCAATTTGTACTCAATGAGGCAGTGGTATGTTTGAACTAGAAATTTGAGATATTAAAGAAATGGGAGTTCATAAGGGTTTTATTGGAGAAACCAATTTTATTGAACTTGATGTTGAAAAGTTTAAGTTTTGTCTCATTGGGCTTGATAATTTTAGGTTTTAAGTTTAGACCATCCCTACTGACCTCAGTCAGTGTTAATTACATTGCTTTGATGAGCAAAAACCCTTGATTAATCGCCAACTCTGATGCCCTGAATGAAACAAACCATGTAACTATTAAATTTTCTCATAAAAACACAAATAGGAGAAGGCCTGTGACACTCCTATGGCCTGGAAGGCGTTTGTGATGTCTTGGGAAGGTTTCAAGCCAAAAGGACACATTTTCTGAATTTGGAAACTTTTTTCAAGAACATGGTCATTTTAGGTGTAGACATCTATTTGAATAGGTTAAAGATGTTTTGAAACCCTAGGTTGTGCTTTTGACTCATGTTGGGTGTCCGGAGGTAGACCTATCATTTTCGGAAAGTTTGAAGTTTCAAGGATATTTACACGTTCTTAGTGATTTTACATTGTTCTTAGGATTTTCAATGATTTTTGATGATTTTTAATGACTTGGATTTTTACAGAATTTTCAGTCACTTTTAGTGACTCTGGGGTGCTCTTGCTATTTCAGGAAGGCTTCTTTCTGATTTTTAGGGGTTTTTGCTATTTTTATTAATTTTTTGTGTCATTTTAGGATTGGAGGATATTTTGTGTATTTTGGCAAAATTTAGGGTCATTTTGAGAAGTTTGCATTTCCAGAGTCTTGCAACATTTTTTAAGGGACATCTTTGATGTTTATATATTTTCTTATTTTTTTTAAATTTTGTGGCATTTTGTAGTTCTTTGACTCTTGAAGGGTATTTTGGTCAATTTTTCAAAGCAGATGTGGAGGGCCTTAGTTGGCTCATGGGCTGCAATAACATGGGTCAAAGCCCAAACCATATTCATGATGAGTGATACCTGCTGCATTGTGTTCGGTGCAGCCATTCTTTTTTATTTTTTTTCAGGTTGGCTTCAATCCTACCTACATGTTTGTACCGTTCCAACTTGATTGGATGGCTGAAAAAAATTAAAAAAGAAGAAGAAAAAGATCAGACACCCTAAATGGGCCCAAAGTTGTCGGCACATGTTTTTGGCAAAAAGGGGTGTCCGATCTCCTTTTTTTTCAACTGTTTGATCAAAGATCGAACGGTACAAACATGTAGGTCGGATTGAGGCTGACCTGATTCCTTTTTTTTTTTTGAGAAAGAACTGGCTGCACCACAGTGTGGTGCAGTAAGTGGGACTCATTCACGAAAGCTAGACCCACTAAGGGTCCACTAGTCTCTACGACCCACTAAGGATCCAATAGTGGAAGGGGACCCATGAAGAGTCCATTGACAAACATTCGTCAAACCAGACTCATTCAATGAACCATTGGTCAATATTATTCAGCATTAATCAAACCACATAATTCATGAATCAAGGACCATTGGATCATTTTATGAAACCATTAATTAATCATTGACCATCGGATCATTGGATCAAATATCAATCCATCATAGACCATTCACCATTGAATCATTAGATCATTGGGCCACCAATTAAGCATGGACCATCGGATCATTGAATCCAAGATCAATCAATCATGGATCATTGGATTATTACGTCAAAGATTAACTCAACTATAGACCCTAGATCATTTGATCTTTGAACCTAGTTGTCAAGGCGGTCGCCTAGGCAACGCCTAGGCAGCCAGGCACTCTTATGGGGCCAAGATGTCAGCCCACTTTTTTGTCCCTCCAAAAAGGTGAGCAAGGTGACCCAAGGTGCCTTACATGGGTGCCTTGGGTTGCCTGGCCTGGGCATAGCCTATAATACCCCTCAATTTTTTTGGGCCAGGGGGCTATGCGACGCAAGGCGGGGCCATAGGTAGATTGGGCTCCGTACACTCCTCCAACACCTATGTCTCTATGTGTGTGCCTCTCTCTCTGCCCTCTCTCTCTCAATTTTTAATATTAAAATCTATAGTTGTTTATGTATCTTATTCATAATTTGTATATGGTGATATATATTTTTTGGGTTTTTAAATAGGTGCCAAGGTGTAGCTTAGGCAACGCCTAAGTGGATGCCTTATCCCCTAAGCACTTTAGGCTCCCCATGAACGCCTTGGGTTGCCGACAACTATGTAATTGAATCTAAGATTAATCCACTATAGACCATTGGAACATTGGATTTAATCAAACCATTAATCATGGATCATTAGATTATAAAACGATTTTTCATATTAATACAATGCATTGGCTTTGTTAAAACAAAATTAATTACATAAACATGTTTTTGACCATATCTTATTGGCCTTGGACAAATTCTCACCTTGTGAGACTGGAGTGAAGGGAGAGTCTCTTTTTCAAAATCTCCGAGGGCGGGGAAGAGCTCTTCTCTAGGTTTTTTTCTCTAGGTCCCCCAGGGGGGTGCTTATAGTGGAGGGAGGAGGTCGGCTAGTCCCCCTGGGTTTGGTAAGTGGGGAAGGTGAGAGGCAACCCCCTCTACCTTCCTCCTTTTGTCCCTTTTTGATTGGGGGTGATGAGAAACAAAGTCTCCACTCTTTTATTGGGGGTGATGAGAAACAAAGTCTCCACTCTTTTTATTTTCCTTGCCCTATTTTTGTTCCGCCAGCCTTCGCTCTCTTCTTTTCGTCTGCCAGCAGAGAGAGAAAGAGAGGGTCACACATTTTCTACTTTCCCCCCTACTCTTTTGCCAACCCCCTTTGTTAGCACAGGAGAAATTGGCAGCGGATGTGGGTGGGTCTCCCAGACACCCCCACTCATAATTTCTGGATTTCCTTTTCTTTTTGCTTTGCTTTCTCCCCTTCCCTCCTTCCCTCCTTTCCTTTCTTCTTTTCTATTTCTTTTTTTGTGTTATGCCAAGAAGTGGAGTCCTCATGGATTCTCTCCCTCCTTTGTGCATGGCCCTAGGGCTTGCTAGAGGGAGGCACAGGTTGCTGCCCCTCTTCTTCTTCTCTCTCCCTGATCTTGATTTTTGCCCTAGGCGCCATTCTGGTTTTTCTTTCCCTACCCTGTTCCGCTGTATGCTGGCCTTAGGAAGGCATGTTGTTGCTGCTTTATGCAGATGTATGCATGTATTTTCTTGTTCATCTCCTTCATCCCTATTGCACCCCAAATTTTCTAGAAGTATTTTCGAGGAGCTACCCTCACAATTAATCAACGGGCGTAGCTGGGCTTCAAGTTGACACTATCCTGTCGTTGAGTATCTCCACGATACCAAGGTCCATTGACCCGACCATGCTCAATCATGGAATGTGTCGCAGCAAAGAAGGACGAAGAAAACTCTTACGTGCACTTGTAGAAGAGACCAAACACCGTGTATCACGCGCTCTAGACGGAGGCACGTTTCTTCCACGTCGTTGACATCACAAAACATATAAACAAATGCCGAAGACCTCCCGTATTCCTCTCCTCACGTCCCGCTGCGATCAAGGGCAGAAAAAGGGGCCGCGCAGGGCTTAAAAGAGGAGTAACCAGCCTGAGACTCCACCGGGGCGAAACGGGCCACGCAGGGGGGGGTTTGACCCGTTTGGGACCCAGGCGAGGTCCAGTTGACCCCGCTAGGACCCAACGGGGTCAGACAGACCCCGATGGGTCTGTTGACCTCGCTGGGTCCCGCGTGGGGTCCAATGGACCCTGCTGGACCCCAGCGGGGTCAAACAGACCCCGACAGGGCTTGTTGAACTCGCCTGAGTCTTGCGTGGCCCCAATGGACCCTAGCGGGGTCAAATGGACCCCATCGGGTCTATTGACCCTTCCTGGGGTTGCACGCGGGTCCGATGAACCCTGCCGGTCCCAGTGGGGTTAAACAGACCCCACCATGGTCCATTGGCCCCACCCAAGTCCAAATGGGCCCGCGGCCCTCTGTTCTCTCCTGGGGTGAAAAGAAAAAGAAAAGAAGAAGAAAGAAAAGATGGGGAGGACCCACCTTGACCACCTAAGTCCAAAAATTGGTCTTTTCTGTCAAGGTGGGGGTCCAAAAAACGTCTTTTCTGTCAGAATGGGGTCCAAAAACCCCTCTTTTTGTCAAGGTGAGTCCCCCACCTTCTATAAATACTCTCTGGGTCCGAGGGACATACGAACACAGACAGAGGAGAAGACACACAAAGCCATTTTGAGGAGCGACCGGAGTTCGTTGGTGTTTGTTTGTAAAGGTCCATCAAGGGTATGTTTTATAAATACCCCGGGTCTTATATTTATGCCCCCAGAGGTTGCCGTATGTAATTTTCTTTGCATTCTGGACGGTCAAACTACGTTATTCTTCCGGATAACTAGGAATTACATAAATGCCTCTCTGAGAATTGCAAGAAAACCCAAGTCTGTAAATTGCTGTTCTATCCTGCTACTTTTGTAATTATGGCTATGCCCTCATGTCCTCTGTCAGTACGGCGACCTCTTATATATAGTTGACAATTTATCGACAACCCTTGTGCTTACATGAATCATGAGTGCACTCAGTCGCCTTCCCTCATGTGTGTGCCAAGGAGAATTGCGGGTAGACCCCGACATTCGGGAAATTGTGCATATGTCCTCTTTTGAGCATCAACACACGTGCGTCTTCTATGAAGCCCATTGTTGCTCGTTCACGTAGGGACCCTGTTAGCTCAACCTTGCACCTAAGTTTCATCTTAAACTTAAGTTCGCCCGGGGTCTGGTAAAATTATCAAAATATCTCTGTGACCAAGAAACGACCTAAGTGCTTTCAAAACCTTCTGGAAACTGTCCCATGCCCTTGGAAGTTAGAGATTACACCACACTCTCCCTCCAAACCGAAAACTATAGAAAAACCCCCAGCATGGTAAAATTATCAAAATATTCATGGAATCCAGAAATTATCAAAACGCCTCTGGAATCCATGAAATCTCTTGACACCTCAAAAATGCCTATGGCTTCTGCGAAATTGCATTCATGCTCCCAAATCATTGGGTTTTTGCCTAAACCTAATGAGGCATTTGAGAAAATTCTAATTCTATCAATCTTTTGGTGGTGAATGAGAATTAGCTGTGAGCCATGCAACCAAGCCTGCCCTCGGTATCAGGACCCTTATAGAGGACCTTAGGATTTCTTTGATAGTTAAATAAGGGTGTTCAAACGTTAGGCCGATGTAAGTCAACACTGATTGCTGTCAGTGGGGAAAGGTCCAGCACTCGAACATAAATCGTCTGATACAATGTGCACCCACGGAATAAACTCTACACGAGCTATTTATACTGTCTCTCTACATGCATCTTTATATTTTCTTTAAAAGAATATTTTGTGACCAACAATCCCCCATTTTTTCCCCTCTCCATCGCTTTTATTCTATTTTTTGTTTTTTGCTTCAAATAGTTTTTTTTTTTGGGAAAGTGTGTTGTATCACAATTTGTATTAAAGATGAGAAAGAATATACAAGTACATGGCATGAAGCTCTCAAAAAGCCCCCCTATGGAAAGGACACCCAGATGGTGTATACCAACCTACCTGCCCTAGGAAGACAAGAAAGATCGGGAGGGGCTGACCCTACAAATCACATTCCTCCACTCCCTCACCCTCTCACACACAAAAGAGGCCACACTATCCCAAGTCCTCCTTTCCCTTCTAAAAATCCTGACATTGCTTTCACCCCAAATCTATGTAGTCAGAGGCGTGAGGCGATCGAGATGACTAGGCGGTCGCCTCACGCCTCAAACGCCTAGGCGATGGCCGATGCGTTTGAGACGAGATTTTATTAAATAAATATATAATGCAGAAATTAAATTATGCCTAAATATCATAATTTTTTTTTGAAAAGTATATAAAAAATTACATAAATAAAGTCAAAAAAATCTTAAATTCATTCATTCCTAAACAAGAATAACACTCATATTGTCATACATGCAAATACACTAAACAAGAATAGCAAGTGCAATATTATAACAAAACAAAAACAAATAAAAAACCAAACAAGTCAATTATATTATCCCATAACACAAAGTGCTTCAAATCTCTCTCAACTCTTAAGCCTCCCCATCACTCATAAAAGAGGAGTCCCTATCATTTGGAAGCTCATTCTCCGATTATGTCTCTTCGGAGTTAACATCTCTTAGAAGTGAGATGTGGGAATGTTTTTTCCCTTTCCTAGGCGACGCTTTTTGGTTGCCGCCCTTGTGGTTGGTCCTTTCTCTTCATTAACACCGGCATCGATTTCAACATCTAGCCATGGGAGGCCCTCCCCTTCATCCACAAAATCTTCATTTTCTGGAGGATTAGATATCCGTTCATTGCAATCATCAATGTCATCCGAAGAAATAAGATCATAGTCACTTTGCTGAAGATGCAAATGATGAGCATGTAGGCGTTGATTATATTTTACATAAACGAGATCGTTCAACTTCTTTTGCTCCAACCTATTCCTTTTCTTTGTGTGCACCTACAAGTATATTATTTTCAATCAATTAAACAAAAAAAGAACACCAAGGGAGCATCTTTTATCTACTTGAAAATGGAATTATTCATCTAACCTGCTCAAATGTACTCTAATTGCATTCACAACTAGATGCACTACATGTCAAACTTAAGATCCGAATGACTATCTTTGGAAGGTGAGGTGTGGCAGTGCCAAAGTTTAACCAAGTAGCTATGCCACAAAGAAATCATAATTTACAATGATTCTTACTCCATGATTGCAATGAAAATTAGACAAGAAAAGCATCCATACTCGGAACCATAGAAGTACGTTGCCTAATGGTCATTTCTCTTCCAAATAACCTTTGGGCATACCGATAAGCTACAGGCTCCTTGAAAATTGCATCTTGGACCAAGGCTTCTGGAGCTAGCTTTTCAATGCAATCATATAGCCCTTGCTTAATTTCTTGATCATACTCAATTTTTGAATTAGAGAAATAAAGAGCCGGGATAAAATAAAGGCCAACTGCATGTAAAGGATGTAAAGGACGGTGCATTTGAAAGTCCCACCGTTTATCAATGATTTCCCGAATTGGACCATACTTGTCAAGCTTTTCATTTAATGCACTCTTAATACTCTCCTTTGCACGATCCATAGCCTCATCAATATAGCCCATCGCTGGCTTTTCTCCATCAACCAATTGTAGAACCGTAACAAGGGGTTTGAATATTTGCAATGAATATGCCACACCATTCTAGAAAGAAGTCTTCAAGATTATGCCCTCTACCTTCTTCCCTTCAATTTTTTGGCCCACCGATTGTTACTAGCAAGCCAATCAACAGATGTAAACATCCTTTTCAAGTTATCTTTGCAATCAAGCAGACTCTGCAAATTTAAGTAGTTGGTGGCAAAGCGAGTGACAGCTGCACGTGCAAGATTTTTGTCATTTGTGTACTTTCTCATTATAGCAAGAATCTTCGTGTGCCCGTAAATAAATGTAGTCACCATTTTGGCTCTACGAATGGTTTCATTCATTAGAGATAATTTGGAAATGTCCTCCAACATCAAGTCTAAGCAATGGGCACCACATGGTGTCCAGAATAAATGAGGATGGGCTGGCATCATCAGTCTCCCGACTGCTACATGTGTAGACTCATTGTTTGTCACAATTTGGATGACATGCTTAACACTAACTTCGTTAATAACCTTGTCCAATAAATCTACCAACATTTGGCATCTTTCACATGTGCGGAAACATCAATTGATTTCAAGAAAACAATCCCACCTAGAGACAGAGTGTAAGACAGAATGATAGTGAGAGACATAGAAAGAAAATAGATTGAAAACATCCACTGATTTCAGGGGAAAAAAACCCACCTGGAGAGTTCACAAGAAAGTTGATCAGTGTTCGCCCCTTCACATCTGTCCATGCATCAGACATGATCCTACAACCATATCTTACCCAATTTTCTTTTTGGGCACCCACCAACTCTTAAGTTGCTTTTATCTCCTTATGTAAATAGTCTTACGAATCTTGTGATAGCTAGGCTCTTTAAATCTGGAACCGTGTTGTCCTATGGCTTCCAACGTTGTTTGAAAGCTAGATGGGCGCACAGTATTGAATGTGATGCCAACTTGATAAAACCATCTACCTACGTATTGGAGGACCCTGTCACGATGCTCCTTTTCCTATTTTTTTATCTCTTACAATCTTAGCTTGTTCTGGATCTGGAGTGCCTAACTTGTCCATAGGACCCTTCATCCATGGTGGTTTTGCAATAATGTCATCAAGTATATTAACTTGAGAGATCTCCACAGATTGGGATGAATCCATCAACAAATCATCTCTACCTTCCGCCTACCACACCATTTGCAGCTTCTCAGTTTTAGTTTTCTTGTTATTTTGCATATATTCTCGGATTTCCATCCTCACATCAATGGGAACCTTCTGGCAAGCTGTCACATTTGTACCTAGGCAGCTAAATGTTGCTTCAGCCGATAAATCCCTCCTTATCTTTTTACAAAAATTACGTGTTTTCTTATCTCTTTTTTATGGATTGGCAGAGGTTCCATATTTTCACCTAATGTCTTTTGGTCTGCCATTTTCTACATTGGGCTCTTGAGTGCTTGCATTTGACAATGCACCATCTGAATCAGACATAGAAGTAGGTGGTGTAGATATCTTAAAAAAAATTCAAGCACCTTATTTAAATAAGATCACACAAAAATAAATCAAACAAATTTTTTTTATAAAAATATTGACTATTTATTGCCAAGAATTCTCCAAAGTCAAAATAGAACAGAGACCGTTGTCGTCACCGACACCGATTGCCCTACACGATTTATCGTCACTGTTTGAGAGAGAGAGGGTGAGACAGTGAGAGAGGGGATTGGCCTTGGCCCCTCCCTCTAACTACGTGTGTGTGTGTGTGATAGATAAAAGGGGAGGGAGATAGAGAGTGAGAGAATAGAGTGAGAGAGGGGCACGACCCTCCCTCTAACTGTGCGTGTGTGTCTGTGTGACAGAGAGAGAGGGAGAGGGAGACAGAGTGAGGAAACAGAGTGAGAGAGGGTGAGACAGAGTGTGTGCGCATGTCTGTGCATGTGATAGAGACAGAGAGAGT
This sequence comes from Amorphophallus konjac, assembly GCA_022559845.1. Classification (NCBI taxonomy): domain Eukaryota; kingdom Viridiplantae; phylum Streptophyta; class Magnoliopsida; order Alismatales; family Araceae; genus Amorphophallus; species Amorphophallus konjac. The sequence goes on along the minus strand of JAHNEJ010003154.1, from coordinate 107,753 downwards.
GAGAGGGGGGCAGAGAGTGAGAGAATAGAGAGAGACATGGTGAGGGAGAGGGAGACAGAGGGGGTCGGTCCCTCCCTCTCACTATGAGGGAGATAGAGAGGGCGAGAGAGAGAGTCAGAGAGTGGGAGAGGGTCCGAGCCCCTCCGTGTTTGTGTGAGAGAGAGAGAGAGTAAGAGAGGGAGATAGGGAGAGGGTGCGCACATGTGTGTGCGTCTATGTGAGAAAGACAGAAAGAGAGTGAGGGAGATGAGTACCGGATGCCCCTGTCACAGCAGGCTCGTCGGACGCCCTTGTCGCCGCTGGAGATTAGGGTTGGTCGATCGGGGAGGAAGGGAGAAATGGTCGGGGGGTAGGAGGGGATCGAAACCCTCACGAGTGTTATAACCTGGATCCGCCTTGTCCAAGCGGTTACCGAGTCTTCGATGCTCGATGTGCAGATTCGCTATGTGCCAGGTTGGCGGAATGGGCGGGCGAGACGGCCCGGGCGCGTCGAGGCGGGCAAAGCGGGTGAGGCAGTAGTGAGGCGTTTGCCTCAGCGAGCCACGACACGACGATGCGAGTTGCCAGCACCTCGCTTCACCTCGCCTCGCCTCAGTGCCTAGGCTAGCGCCTAGGCGCGATTTTGATAACATAGCCCCAAATAGACCACACGGGGACATGCAGGATGAGCCACCAGAACTCATGGTCTCCTTTGGATATCCATGGCCGTTCCCATCTCCGCCGAAGCTCCTAAACTGATAAAGGTTGTTGGAAGACAATATGAACCTTCTCTAACACCCTCTCCTAAACCTCTGCAGAGAAAGGGCGCACCTCAAAGAGATGATCAATAGTCTCATCAGTAGCTTCCCAAAGACTACACGTGGTCATCAACCTGTCCATGAAAGAGGCCAGTTTGACACATGTAGGTAGGCGACCATGCAAAATTCACCATATAAGGATATGAACCTTGAGTGGGTTCTTCGGTTTCCACACTTACCTGAAGAAGGGGAAGCGCAGCCTCCCATCATGAATTTTTAAATAAGCTGATCTAACTGAAAACTTGTCCCCAACTCCTACTTCTACACCCTAGAATCATCAACAGACCTGAGCGGTGCATATCCTTGGAAGATCGGGAGCAACTCCAAGAGGCTAGAAAGTTCCTCATCTGAAAGGTTTTGCTTGAAGGCTGGTAACCATCCTCCCCCAGTGTCCCAAAATTGGGCTACTACAGCTGAGCTCGGAAGCCAGGGCAAACAGAGATGGGAAGCATTCCCCTAAAATACTGCCCTCACACCACCTGTCTAGCAAGAAATGACAAGACTTAGCACTTCCTAGTTGCCATTAAAAACCAGCTTGAACAAGATTGGAAGCTTGCAAGATGCGTTTCCAAAGAGCCGAGGGATTATGAGAAGCATCTTGTTTTCACAACCCACGGAAATAAATTCGAAGATATGGGTGTGCATTTGTAAGTATTTAAGTAGCGCGCGCATTATTAATTCTGTGAATTTATGTTTATCAGACGATTTAGGGTTCGGGTACTAGAAATTTCACCACCGACTGTAGTCGGTATTTATTTACATTGGCGTAAAGTCCGAATACCCTTGATTAACTGTCAAAGATATTTTTTTCGACCTCTACAATATCCGCTGTGATATTGTGGGTTATATCTAATGGACTCGATCGAAGAGATCGTCCATTAAAGATACCTGTATGCAGGAGGAAATCAAATATTTCATTCCTCGGATTCATTTTACATAGTACTTGAAACCCCAAGTATGTGGTTGGGTCATTTGATTTACATTTGACCTTCATTCCACCATCGGGACAGATCGTTGGATTTGATATCCAGCTGAGATCAAGCGATCTTGTATACTTTTCGGATTATCAGATTTTGCATCTGGTCGCAATCGAGCTATCGGATGATGTTTTCGGTTGAGATCGGACCGTCGGAATTGCTCCGAGCCATGATCTTAACTGTTGAATTTGAATTTGGTCAAGATCTGACCGTCGGACATACTTATAACTTCGGACCCTTTTTGGGTATGTTTGCTATTTCAAACTCTTTTGGGGTTCATTTGCGATTTCGAACCCTTTCTGGGTTTATTTGCAATTTCGAACCCTTTCTGGGTTTATTTGCAATTTCAAACCTTTTTAGGTTTATTTGAGATTTTGAATCTTTTCTGAATTTATTTGTAATTTTACCTTGAGTAGGAGTTTGTTCGCAATTTAAAAGGGTTTATTTGCAATTTCGAACCCTTTCTGGGTTTATATGTAATTTCAAACCTTTTTTAGGTTTATTTGAGATTTTGAATCTTTTCTGAATTTATTTGTAATTTTACCTTGAGTAGGAGTTTGTTCGCAATTTATGGAAAGTTTCAAGGGTATTTGTGTAACTTTGGACGGACTAGGGGTATTTTTGTAACATTTAGACTGGACAAGGGTTTTCGTGTAATTTTAACATAAAGCACAATCCCTCCTTGGTGGAGGCGCACCAGGCAAGAACACTTATAGGGTGTTTGGGAGCACTTTTTGTTTTAAAAAAATTCTTTCTACCTAAAAAATTAGCCATGTCAGTTTTTAACTTATTTTTTTAAAATTAATGAAAAAGGATAGCTACTTGTTTGGTAAAAGTGTTATAATTTTTAAAATTTATGTCGACCTATTTGTTAGAACCATCGTTTATCATGCCGCACCTGAAAGTAACTCGAGTCGACGGATTAGCGTGACGAGCATGGGTCGATGAAGGCGAAGGGGGGAGGGGGAGGCGACACTGGAAGGAGGAGAGGGATGTCATGGTCATGAGTAGCAATAATCTCTTCAGAGAGAGACTTGAGTAGGTTCTTTGCTTGTTGATTCACCTGTCATCTTGGATCACCTGCCTCGCTGTCGTCTTCTACTAGCATTTGGCAGTGGTTGTTGTAACCCATATCACCAGGTTGAACATGCCGCAAGAATCTATGGCGGCTACCTCACCGTACCTAGGAGGAGGATGGCCTCTGACGTTGCATTTTGCAAGAGCTGAGAAGCCTCGACACCGAGGGTGGCAACCTTATCCAACCAAGGGTTGTGATCTTGTCCGACCACGCCCCTATCACGGCAGTGGCAGAGCGGGTGGTGAGGCTGAGGAGGCGGACGCGAACTAGATCTTCTGCAACTCCTTGCCCCCCCCCCCCCCCCCTCTCTCTGCAAACCACCTCCCCAGCCCGCCAGAACCCACCCCCCACCGGAACCCCCCCACCCCCTCTGCAGCCTTCCGGAAACCCCCCCTCCCCTACAGAGCCGCCTCCCTCTGTCGGAACCCCCCACCCACCCTCTGCAACCCCCCTCCCCAGCCCGCCGAAACCACCATCCCCCTGCTGGAATCCCCACCCCGCCCTCTACAACACCCCTACCCGTCGTCGGTCAATACTTAGGCCTGTGTCTCGTGCTTTCTTTCTTAGATGACGTCGATCTTGGAGAGGACGGCGATGGCGTAGAGGAAGGCGTAGAGGAAGGCGTAAAGGACGGCGATGGCATAGAGGAACGCCCTGCTTGGTGACGACACCTCCCTCTTGGTGTCGTACAGGAAGATGTTCAAAGCTCTTGTCCAGCCACAGCGCAGGGCGTTCTCCACTTGCGAGCCGTGATTTCTTCCTAAAAAAAATATGTCAAGGCTTGTCTTTATTTCGGGGAAGATTACAATGGGATGAGATTACATCTTAAAAAGTTGGGGAGGTCATACCAAACGTGTCTACACGAGCTTCCTATTCTTAATTTCTATTTTGAAAGTCAAAAGAGGTAAAAAACTGCAACCAAACACCCCATTAGGAGATTTCTTCTCCTTCTTGAGCTCTCATTGGCTGCGATCCATCTACACGCGTCCGTCAGCGCACCGCCGCGGATTGACCTGCGGGGTCTGGTCGCGGGGATCAGGGGGCAGGGCCCCTTGCTGGAGGTTTCAAAGGATGCTCCCTCTCCAAGGGATGGCACAAGAGGTATTTCCGCAATTTTGGAAAGTACAAGATCTTCCCAAGAAATTCACATAGCTAGGAGGCAAATTTGCTTAAGTGCCATCACAAAGGTGTTTTTGTAATATACCCTAGGCACAAGGCCACAAAGCCACAAACTTGTTGCACGGGGTTATATGTCCGGGGTCTTCTTTTTCTTCTTCTTCTTCTTCTTCTTCTTCACATTGTCGTCATCTCTCTTTCTTCTGGACCCTTGGGGGGTCTTTTATAGGGCTTGGGATTTGGGGGGGGGTCTACCCGGACCGGGTAGCCCGTTGGGGGGGGTCTACTCGGTCCCACCTGACTGGGAGAGGGAGAGGGGCGGGGCCCTTCATTTTTTTTGGTTTTTTTGTTGTGTTCTTGACACGTGGAGAAGAATTACCCACGTGGGTGTACTCGCTGCCCCCCTTTGTTGTTTTCTTGCCTCATCTGCCAGTGCAAAATCACCCCTTTGATCTCCCCCTCCAGGAAAGGACGGCCAAGTTCCCTTTCTTCCTCTGGGGAGATCTTGGGAATCAGGCCTTCGATAAGATGCGACCTCCGTCTATTCTCCACTGAGAAAAGGTTAGCATAGAAGGCTCTGGCATGATGTTGAATGTCCCTTTCGGAGATCAAACCCCGATCTCCCTCGTACTACAAAATTAGGAGTCTTGTCGTCCTGTCCTCATTATCAAATATAAGTTATTCTCAACATGAGCTATATAAATCCACATGTTGATTTGTTTATCAGACTAGAATGCCATTGCATCCTACAAAGCTTATGAATATTCATGGTTGTACAGTTCCCCATCACAAAATACCAATTCTCCTTCTAAGAGCACCTGGATCAAGCACTCTTCATGGAGTTTGTAGTGGCCATTTGGTAGGAGAAAAAAGTTGGGAAGATGCTCGTACTATATTTCTTTCACTTAAATATTCGATAGCAGTTGTAGTTGACTTCTGATGGTCTTCTGTTTACTTGATGTAGCTTAGTTATTCTTGTTCATACATGATGTCCCTTAAATAATTGTATTTATTGAACCATCAAACAAGTCTTAAAATTCCAAGCTGCACAGTGACTTCATTGCTTTTTCCTTTTATAATCTTTCAGTTGCCTTGCTGTTTGACTGATTTTATTATGCTGAGGATATACCTCATGTAGATTTATTCTAAAATTCTCATGTCTTCGTGTAGCAATTTTAGTGTATTTTACACACAGGTAAAATTTTAAACGTCTTGTAGCATAGCCGCAATGCTCATTCTCCAGTTTCCTTAGTCATTTGCTTGATATCATTTGGCATCAGAATGCAGGATTTTATGTTGAATTTGAATTATAATTTGATTATATGTTTCAATCCTTCTCAGGTCTTTCTAGAATTGGATGAGAAAGATTTGAAACAGATAAGAGCACTATTTCATGAGGTAGGGTATCTGTGTTCCTTGGATATCTGGAACATTGAAAATTCCTGCAAATGTTAATGACATGAATGAAAGCCAGTTATGCACTATTTCTTTGAAGTCTGTTGTGGCCTTAATTAGGAGTACTTTTGCAATATGCTCTGTGTAGCCTCTGAACAAGTTATCTAATTTTGGATGTGAAGTTTTAGACATTACTTTCCTTTTTTCTTACCATCACATAAGATTGATTATGGTGAGATATACTTCTGAAGAATGCTTCTTGTTATTTTATGTGCTTTGTTTATTACATACTTTCATATAGTTCTCTTATCTGCTCTATGTGCTGGAGTGCATTTGTAGTGGATATTTGTTTATCTACTTCTACGAGCGCATTCTCATCATGATCAAATATCTTAGATTTAATATTAAACTGAACATTCCCTTGTTTTCCCCTAGGTTTTGACTTGGAAGTTGAAGTATGTGATCTTAGATTAGTTGACATTGACCATGAATCATACATCAATCTAATACTGGCTTATTGTATCATGAATCTATAACAATATATTGCTGGCTTATTGCTTCAGTGTTGGTGAGAAAATTGCGTTATTTATCTTGTATACCATGAACTTTTCTTATTCACCTTGCTGAACAATATATTTTATTTCATTCATTATGTGCAGCTTGAGGTCATAAAAAGTAATATCCAGGCATGTGATTCTGTGGAAATGGTTGCATCACTTAAGATCTCTCAAAGAAACATTATAAACAAGGTACATATGATATTCTCAATCCTGTTTGTCCAATAAAATGCCAATATTATGTGTTCAAATATGGGTTGGGAATATCGTATCATTTATTCTTGAATTTTGGTACCACTTTCAAGCACAGCATGCAGCATAATGTATCCTGGGAAGTTATGTCCTATTGTTCTGAAAATTTCAAATCATGTTACCATCTATGTTCTGGGGTGTTCTTGGCAACTGCTCATTCACCATAAATATGTACATGGTAATTTATGGTGTTACAGATATTGTAAAAACCATCTGCCACTTAGTCTCAATTTAAGAGATGAAAACCTCTGCTTTTGTCAAGAAGGTCTGCTCCAAATTCAGTTTCTCTCATAGTTGTCAAGGTGGTTGCCTAGTCGACCAGGCACTGATCCAAGCCCATGGCGCTGGGGCCCTTCTTCTGGACCCAAAAGGAGCCCAAGGCACCCACTAAGGCAGACCAGGCTGTCCAAGATGCTCACCTGGGCACCTTGGGCTGTCTGGCTCGGCCCCAAACCCAAGGTCACCCTACCTGGGTGCTCTGGGCTGCCTGGCCTGGGCATAGCCATAGCCTATATACCTCCGCCCCAAGGGTGGGCGCTCCTCCAACTCTCTTTCTCCCTGCCCCCTCTCTCTCAATTTTTAATATTAAAATCTATAAGTTTTCATGTATCTTGTTTCAGTTTATTTGCTTTCTCCCTCCCCTTCCAACTCTGCTTCTTTTCCCCTTCTCTCCTTTTCACCTACATCTTCTTTCTTTACTTTAGTGTCATTTAGAGCCCCACTAATATTCACATTCTAGAAATAATAGGCACATGCTTTGTCCCTCCCCCCTTCTCACTCTCTCTCTTGTCAACGTGCTGCCTAGATGCCGCCTACTTGCTCATGCGCTTCAGGGACCCAAGCTCGCCTCGGTTCGTTTTGTCGCCTTGACAATTATGGTTTCTCTTTTTCTGCTATATGGGTTCTAGTCCCATTTGAAGTAGGAATGGATGCTTCAGTCCTATTTGTGTTGATACACCTTATAGTACTTTCTATAGGATGGGGATTCATAATCACCTTCGTCAAATTTTATTATGCTGGCTGTCACTATAATGCATGCCCTCCTTTCTCACCCAAACTTGTAGTAGGTATTGAAGTTATTGGATTGGGTCATCCAACTCAAAATCTTAAGGTGCTAAGTGGAGAGGGCTTCACTATTATAAACACATTTTTGTTTGTACCTTTTTCAATGTGGGACTATTTGAACACGCCCCTCACGTGCAGGTTGATTTGGGCCCTATCACATAGATTATAACAAACATGGGATGTGCGGTTCGGATCATAACTGGACTTTGATACCATATTGAAATTATTGGATTGAGTCATCTAACTTGAAAAAACTCTGCCATGGCCCGTCCCAAGCCCGGATGAGAAAGGAGGAGGGTTTGCGTTAGGTTGACAGCCAACAGTAAAAATTTGTCATATCTCCCACATGAATTCTGATCTAAATATATTTTGTGCTAATGCTAGGGCGTCCCCCGGAAGCGACGCGTTACATCGGAACCTGGATGGAATGATAAGTGAGCAAGGGTTAGCTAGGGCGTTCCCCATAAGCGACGCGCCGCAATGGCGCCCGATTGCGGTGTCAAATAGGCAAGGGTTCCCGTGTGGGTTTCACGGGTAAAGAAGCTAGTCCAAAAACATAGGATCCGTCTAGCTACTTGGAATATAAGAACTTTAACGGGTAAGGGTTTAGAATTGGTTAAGATAATGAAGGACAGGAGGATTAGCATAGCTTGCCTACAAGAAACTAGCTGGAAAGGACATAAAGCTAAAGATATTGATGGATATAAAATTTGGTATACGGGTAATAATAACTCTAGAAATGGTGTTGCTATAATAATAGATAAAAACTTAAAAGATAGACTTGTAGAAGTTAATAGATTGGGGGATAGATTGATGTTAATTAAACTTATCTTAGGTGAGGATATTTTGAATATAATTAGTGCATATGCACCTCAAGTAGGATTAGAAGAGAGTATTAAAAAGTAATTTTGGGAGGCTATTGATAGTTTGATCTAAAATATCCCTAGTGAAGAGAGAATCTTTATTGGAGGGGATCTTAATGGTCATGTGGGTAAAGATAATAGAGGTTATGAGAGGATTCATGGAGGGCTTGGTTTTGGCAATAGAAATGATATGGGTTATACTATTCTTGATTTTGCTATGGCCTATGATCTAGCAATTACTAATACCTTCTTTAAGAAGAGGGATGAACACTTAATAACTTACCAGAGTGGAACAGATATAAGTCAAATTGACTATTTTTTTATTAAGAAGGTCGATAGAGTTTTATGTAAAGATTGCAAAGTTATTCCTGGTGAGAGTCTAGCCCCTCAACATAGGTTGTTAGTAATGGATGTCTTTATCCCTAAATTCAAAAGAAAGATCATTATAAATAATTGTTCTAAGATTAAATGGTGGAATTTAAAAAGTAAAAATTTAGAAACATTTAAAAATCATCTATTAAAGGAAAATATTTAGAATTTAGAGCAAGAAACCAATGTAATGTGGAATAATGTTAAAAATTGTATAACGAGTGTAACAAAACAACTCTTAGGCGAATCTAAAGGTAAAAAGAATTTAGAAAAAGAGACTTGACGGTGGAGTGAGGAAATCTAAAATACCATTAGAGTAAAAAAGGAGTGCTTTAAAGTTTGGCAAACTAACAAAAATAATCAAACCCTAGAAGCTTATAAAATTGCTAAAAAGAGGGCTAAGAAAATAGTTAGCGAAGCTAAATCAAAGGCATTTGAAGATTTATATAATAAATTAGGAACCCGAGAGGGTGAAAAGGACATATATAAACTTGCTAAATTAAGAGAAAGGAAAACTAGAGATTTAGATCATGTTCGTTGCATTAAAGGTGAAGATCAAAGGGTTTTAGCTAAGGATCTTGAGATTAAAGAGAGGTGTCATAGTTATTTTCAGAAGTTACTTAATGGAGATTGTGTCAATAATTTTTCTTTAGAAGGTACCAAAGAGTCCACAATATTTGATAAATATCAATATTTCAGGCGTATTAAGATGTCAGAAGTGGAGGATGCTTTAAGGAAAATGAAAGTGTGCAAGGCCTTAGGACCAGATGACATACCTATTGAAGTACGGAAAAGCCTAGGAGACATTGATATTCAGTGGCTAACTAAACTTTTTAATAAAATTTTAAAGGAACGGAGAATGCCTGAAGTTTGGAGGAAAAGTGTTGTAGTTCCTTTCTATAAAAACAAAGGAGATATTCAAAACTACAATAATTATCGTGGAATTAAGCTTATGAGTCATATTATGAAACTTTGGGAAAGAGTAATCGAAAAACGCCTCCGATATATGACTACTGTATCGGAAAATCAGTTTGGTTTTATGCCGAATAGATCTACTACAGAAGCTATTTTCTTACTACGGCAGTTAATGGAGAAGTATAGAGAGATGAGAAAAGATTTGTATATGATTTTTCTTGATTTAGAGAAGGCGTATGATCGAGTACCGAGAGATTTAATTTGGTGGACATTAAGAAAGAAAGGAATCTTTCAAGGATATGTTGATTTGATTAAGGATATGTACGACAGTGCTATTACTAGTGTTCGAACTATTGCTGGAGAGACTGGTGAATTTTCAGTTTCTATAGGTTTGCATTAGGGTTCTGCGCTAAGTCGGTATCTCTTTGCTTTAGTTATGGATGAAGTAACAAAACAATTGCATGAGGATATCTCTTGGTGTATGTTATTTGCAGATGATATTGTCTTAATTGATGAGAGTATTGATGCTTTAAATGCTAAGTTAGAGCGTTAGAGACGTGCCTTGGAGTCTAAAGGTTTTAAAATTAGTAGGAGTAAGTCAGAGTTTATGTATTGTAATTTTAGTAATGGGAGAGTGGTAAGGAAGACAAGGTTATAATTGATGGGCATAACATTCCGAAGAGTAGTTGCTTTCGATATTTAGGGTCTATCATACAAGAGAATGGGGAGATTTATGACGATGTTACACATAGGATTAAGGTAGGCTGGTTAAGATGGAGAAGCGCATCAAGAGTCCTCTGTGATTGTCGTATGCCTGTGAAACTCAAAGGGAGATTTTATAGAACGGCTGTGAGACCTGATTTGTTATATTGTACTGAGTGTTGGGCAGTACGAAAGGAACACATTCACAAAATGTGTGTAGCAGAGATGAGGATGTTGAGATGGATGTGTGGCAAGACTAAAAAAGACAAAATTAGGAATGAGCGCATCCGTAAGGACTTAGGGATAGCCCCAATTGATAGTAAAATGAGAGAAAATAGACTCAGGTGGGTTGGTCATGTGTTTCGTCGCCCTAACTCAGCGCCGGTTAAAAGATGTAACCGCATCTTAGTGGATGCTAGTAAAAGAGCTCGGGGAAGACCTAAAATGAGATGGTGCGATGTTATTAGGAAGGACATTAGTTTCTTGAGTTTAAATATGAATATAGCACTTGATAGAAATCTTTGGCAGAACAGAATTCATATTGCCGACCCCAAATAATTGGGATAAGGCTCTGATGGTGATGATGATGATGATGTCATCTAACTCGAAAAGTTAAGGTGTTGAGTGAAGAGGACTTCACTATTTTAAACACATTTTAGTATGTCCCTTTTGCAATGCGGGACAATTCTAACAGTAGGATTACACTTTTTTAGATTAGTCGCATTGAGTCAGAATGTACAGAGTGGAATTTCAGTAATAGAATGGTAGCCCAAGAGGATCTTGATTATGATCAATGACCAGGCAATTCCCAAAAATAGCAACTTTCATTGTTCAGGTTCCATTCTTCAAGAGTGTTAAGAGAGATCTTGTAGATCTTGTGTATCATGTGTGCCCGTGCATATATTTCACTCATAACTTTGTATCCTATTAAGAGAAGGAAATCCTACTTAAAGGTGTTTTATGCAATTTTTGTAGGAAACCCTACTTCTTCACCCATATTCTTTCTCTTGCACAATCCCTAGCTGTTGAAGAGGTGGAGAAGAGATTGCAGTGGTGGCATGATGGAGGAGGAGGAGGAGGCGTCTGCTGCTGTGCCGGTGGCGTCTTTAGCGGCACTGGTGACGGTGAGCAGCGGCCGTTGATGTTGAGCTGCAGGTGCAGGCCCAGGCCGATCGCGAGGAGGAGACAAGGAGGACGGGATGAGGAGGATGGTGGTGGTAGCACTGGTGGCTACGACTTTGGCTGATGGCGGCGACGACTGGGACTTGAGCAGGTAAGTAATTTTTTTCTTACTCTTCTCGACCTGTCGGACTGTTTCTTCTTCTCTGCCTATCGGTACTACTACTTATTCTTCTTTGCCAGGGTGGGGGGTCGCTGAGCAGTGTCGGGAGGGGTGGGGGGGTGCTGAGCAATGTCGGGAGGGGTGGGGGAAGGGGGTTGCTGAGGTGGGGTGGTCTGCAGGATTTTTTTTTTTAAATTTCCTGGGTGGGGATTGCGCTGGATCGGACGATCCATGCCGATCTTGGCCGTTCTGGCCCGATCCCACCCTTGGATCGGGATAGGTGGATCAAGATCGACCCAAAACCGATCAAATCCGTCGATCTGATCCTATCTGATCCGATTCTGCCTTTCTTGATATGTATAGCAAGATTTGTTGAATTGCTGATCCAGCTTGACGTGGGCAGGGCATGATCCGGTATGAGTCGGCCTGACTTGGACCGGATCACGCCGACTCCGTTGAGTCACACAATTCAAGCAATTTGATGGTATTTTTATTTGTACAATTAAAGTTTCATGAAATTTTAGGATTTTTACTCTAAATTTTGGCGTAGTTATGATACATAAATTATGTAAGTCAGTAATATAATGCTACAATCTAGGTTTGCATTTCTATCTAATTTTTGAACATTATATTGTTTAGGCAATCAATAAGTCAATAAACTCGAAAAAGAGTTTCATGCTCTTCATCCATGAAATGCAGGATCCATGGCTACTTATATCATTATATCATCATTATAATTTTCTATTTTTTTAAAGAAATAAACTAGGTTTTGGATATTATACTTTGCTAATACCGGATCATACTGATCAATCTCAGATCATGGCTCGGGTTTGCCATGATCTAGTACGAGTCACCTGAGTCAGGCCGATCTAGTCTGAGACTCTGAGTTGGCGAACCGTGATATATAGATAGCAGTACTGTTAGAGACGTGCACCCTACAGTTTTCTCCCAAAATTCTCTATTCATCACTTGGTATCAGAGTCGAGTTTGATCTTAGGACCTATGGATTATGGTCCTACCACACTTCCACTGTGCCACTCTAATGGTGTTCCCTTAGAGGATCCTACACTAAGGATGGCAGTATCGGCCGAAACCAATACGTTTCGGCCCATATCAAAACGAGTTCGGACTTGCTTACTGTAGTAGGCCTGAAACTTTTAAAAAAAAAATTTAATCGTTTCGGGCGAAACCGATATCGGTTTCACCCGAAACTTACCCGTTTCGGCCCGAAACCGGACGATTTCGGCCGAAACCGGACGTGCTCACTGTATTTTTTGCCTTTTTAAAAATGTTTTAAACCGATTTCGGCCGAAACCGAAACTGGTACGTTTCGGTTTCGGTCCTTGTCGAAACCGGTACCGAAACTGGTACTGCCATCCTTGTCCTACACACTACCATCAGCTTGGTGGAGCTCGTGTATTTGCCTATCATCTTGACATTGCTCATGTTGTGTATATCTTGAGTCAGTTTGTAAGTGCCCCCACCTCAGTCTACTTTGTTCTTATCTTCATAGCACCATTCCATACTCTTTGTTTATATCATCTACTGCCACTCTTCATCTTCCTAGTCTCCTCTCTCATCTCTTGGCAGAACAAGAAGTAGGTTGTCGTTTCTCACTCCAGCATTAAGGTTGAGTATGGTGCTATGGCTGACACATCTTTTGAGGTCGCGGGCTCCTTTGTGATCAACAGGTCCGCTTGAAGCTCAAAGGGATGTTCTATGGTATTGTTATGAGACTTGCTATGTTCTATGGGAGTGAGTGTTGAGCTCCAGGGAAATAACACATATAAAACTATGTATAGCAGAAATGAGGATGCTGAGATAGATGTGCAGTCTGAGGTAAAAGGATAAGATTTGGAATGAACATATACATGGAAATTTAAGTGTAGCCCCTGTTTGACACTATTAGCTGGTTTGGTCATGTGCATTGCTGTCCATGTTGAGCACCAGTTAGGTGTGATCAAATTTGAGTGGAGAGGGTTAGAGGATGATGCTCGACCTGCCTACTCCTAACTACAAGTATGGCATTGGATATATTAAAATGGAGGGATAGGATTCATATGTAGCCAATAAAAATAATTTGGTTAAGGCTTGATGATGGTGATAGTACTGTCTATGTATTGGGCTATTTTTCTCGTAATAATCAGACAGATTTTTTCCCTCATGCATGTGTTAATGTAGTATCATAGCAAGGTTAGAGCTCTTCTCCAGTATTGTGAGCCCCCCTCCCCCCTCCTTTGTCATGTTTGGGAGCCCTCTTGAATGGTAGCGGAAATGCAAACACTATTTTCTTCTCTCATGTCCTATGTTTTCTTTCCATGATGGTTCCCAACTTGCATCTATGTTGTGCCCTCCTTTGGCTTCAATACACTACTTTAGGCCTCTTCACCATGTCCATAGCCCTTGACATTGGCGTCATCATTGAAATTTGCAACACCGTCATTGTTCATTGATTTCCCTATGTCATCACGATTGTTACAATTGTTGGCAGTCGCACCTCGTTCATTACAAACTACCCTACTCTGATCTTGAAACTTGTCAGTCAACTAAAACAAGGAAAAGGGAGTGGTTATGAATTCACAGAAGCCATGGAAGAATTATTTACTCCACTGGCAGGTACAAAAGTACAGCAAAAGCATAAGGACATTTAAACTATAGACAGAAAATGAACAATAGAGTAATGTCCAGCCACTAAAGCTGGAAATGGAAATTGAATGCAAACCGGGAGATTAATCTCTGCAACTTGTTCAGAACTGACTGACACCAACGGAACATTTTCATGGCATTATGGTAATTACTTTGAATGAATTTCAAGTTGTTGAAATCCCATGGTCATGTGTAATTAGTTTTGATGATCACAAAGTAGCTCTTAATCGGGACAGCTGGGAAGCAAGCAAGTCTGGCTTTTAGATAGCTGGTGAGTGTTATCTCTTCAAGAGCTACTGGGTTGTAGCTTTGCATGCAACTTCTTAATAAATAGCCATCACTTATCTTAGCTATCACTTTTATGTCTAGCTATCGTGTGGTTTTAGTTCTTGCTGTTATTTTGACTTGGCTGTTTCTCTCTAGCTATCGCTTGCCCTAGTTCCAGCTACCACTTAGTTCTAGCTATCATTAGTTCTTCATTTCTAGCTATTGCTTTGTCTTTTGTTTCTGACTATCTTTTCTCTCTAGCTATCATTATTCATTAGTACGTTTCTAATTATTGCATTGTAATTTGTTTCTAGCTATTTTTTGTCTCTAGCTATTTTAGTACTTTGTTTCTAGCTATCACACTTCACTTCTTACTTTCATTTCCCATGTAATTGTGGTTTTACAGCCTTTATGTTTACTAGGACCAGGATTCGCCAACTTGGTGATCCGTACCGGATTGGGGTTTCTTTGATCCAGTATGGTACACCTGAGTCGCAACCGACTCAGCCCGACTCGGTCGACTCACACGTCCAGATCTTTTATTTTTTATATAAAATAAAAAATTCTTGTAATATTTAGATTTTTTACCCTATATTTTAAGTTGTAGAATTACTATTTCATCAATCTAAAGTATGTATGCATTATTTAATCTATTTTTCATTTTAAACTAATTTTTAAACATTATATCATTATTAGATAATCAATAAATAAAAACATGACACTAGAGTTTAATGTTCTTCATCTATGAAATGCAAGATCTATGATTGCTATTATATCATTATACGATTACTATATTTTTTTCATTTTTATTAAAAAAATGACTAATTTTTAAATATTACATTATTATTTAAATAATTTGTAGTGACTCGGGTGATCTAGAGTGGATCATGTATTGGTTTTCCCAGATACGGTATGGTCCACCCAGTCGGATCAAGTTGGCAAACCATGACTAGGACTGCCCGTTGATTTCTTGTCTCATTGTAGTCGAAGCTGTTGCACCAACTTCTATACATTATTGAATGTTATGTGGGACTGGACTTGGATGATATATTGAATATCTTACTAAAGTCATGCAATAGTGAGCAATGGTTTGCTTCTTAGGTTCTACGTAACATTAAATTATGAAGTTGTCTATTTGTTTAATGGTTTGCTTCTTAGGTTCTACGTAACATTAAATCATGAATATTAACTTCCCCATTCAATGTGTAGTGTAATTGAGGGTTTTTACATATTAGACCCTATAATCTTAGCTAATTCCAAATAAGCCCCTGTAATCTTCAACCAAATAACTCCTTGAAATCAATTCTCTTTCCAGTATTAATCATTGGAGTTGAAAGATGTCTAAAGAGGCATGCTTGAAAGAATATTCCTTCTTCAAGAAAGAAAAAGATTATTTACCCTCAATAAAATATAAAATTTCTCCCCTTCCCCCCTCTCTTGCCAGAGTCAAAGGGGAAACATCTCTCTTTCTCTCTCTCTCCATGCCCAGCAGGCTGTGGCCCTCCGTCTCTCTCTCTCTCCTCCTTTCATAAATACCCCCATGGAGTTCCACCCCACCCCAGTCCTCACCATCGCCCTCAGTTCTGAAAGACACACCCCCCACCGAACATTTCCTTCCTTGCCTGCTTTTTTGGACATCAACCATCACATACATGCACAGAGAGGTGCAACAAGAGCTGTGCCACCTTATAGAAGAAAGGGAAGTGTTGGGGGGTGGTGGTGGGGTGGCACTGAAGAAGACAAACAGGTTGAGCCAAGGATCAGTTTTGAAGCTGAGCCTGAGGAGGTGCCCTAGCCTTGGGGAGTGGGGGGGGGGGTATGACGAGGAGGGGGGCCTTCCCCTGGATGTGCCAAGGGGCATTTCGCCCATGTACGTGGGAGAGAACTAGAGCCAGTACATTATGCCCATCTCCATCCTCACCCGCCCAAAGTTCTAGAGTCCTCTGTAGTGTGCCAAGGAGGGTTCGACTTTGAGCACGAGATGGGCCTCACCACCCCCTATGAGGCCATCTTCGGCTCCCTCACCTCCATGCTCCGGTGAAAGGGGTCTCTCTCTCTCTCTCTCTCTCTCACACACACACACACACACACACACACACACACCCACCAAGGGGTCGGGGGATGCTGGCGGCTCCCTCCAACACTTGCACTCTCTCTTTCTCTCTCTGTCCATTAACCATGGATATTTAGGTCATTTTTCATGTAGAGTTAAAACCAACAATAGTTTACTCCAACCACAGTAACAGAACCATTTAAAATTTAATGGCAGGGATCTATTTTGGAATGGAGGAATATTTGAGGAAGTTATTTGATGTGTTGAAGATTACAGGGCTTATTTGGAAGTAGCTAAGATTACAGGGACTAATATGTAAAAATCCCTAGTCAGTCCAATTGTTACAGACTCTTTGGACTCTTGACAACCTATTAAAAGGATTCATTAACTCCACTTGACCCTCTAATAGTCAGGGAATAAAAAGACTTTATATATTTAAGGACTCTTATGAGATGGCCTTTCTTATGTCCATTTAATTTTGACTTAGGGGCTTCCATAGCAATCATATTGGGTGCTCAGGTGGCCATCCAATTCTAGTTGTTCATGTCTCATTGTAGCCTCACGACAGCACCTTTAAGTTATGATCTATAACATGTGATGCTCATGTCAGATGTGAGTGTTGTGCGGTGCTATGTGGCAATTAAAATGTAACAAATTACTTTTACATTTCTAACATATTTTTGCCCATTTATGTTATTTGTGTTTGTATGAGCTAGGCTTGTATGATGGCCACAAACGCCTTGTTGCGTAAGTAGTTATTAAGATCTCCCCATTCCTTGTCTTTGTTTTCGGCTTCCATGGCAAGTACATGTTTCTGCACCTCATAATCCTACGAGGCATGAATTCACGTTAGATTGGATGAGCATCTGGCAGTTCTGATCTGATTCAATCCTGCTCCCCTGCTCCCTATTCCTAGCTGGCAGACAGGTAGACAGGCAGACCACATACCTCCAGATATACTTCCCAAAGCTGCTACCACTGTCACCACTTGTTGGGGTGAGGGCACTGAGGATGTGGTAAAAGTATATAAAAACCCATATAAAATTATCTACATATATACACCTCGGAAATACAAAATAAAAATTGTATGTAGAAACACATACAGAAATTATCTGTATACATATACACCTCGAAAATATAAAATAAAAGGATTGACGGCTTCCAGGAATCGGCCTAGGTCATGCTGAATCAGGTCAGCATCAGCTGATCCATGTTGGCCCCAGGCTGTTTGATCTCTTAATCCTGATTCCCTGACCATTGATACTTGGTAATCAATCTTTACAGTGGATGCCATGATATTATCAATAGATGCATGATGTCATGTTTATTAACACATTTAGATATCTTTGTTTCTCATCTTTTGCTATGTTTACTCTGATACTAAATTCTTGCCATACCATTTTTTTATTATGTTAAACTGCAGATCTATAATGATTCTGCTGAAGCCAAGATCCCAGCAGTCATTGACTACTTGGGCACTGTCATTGAGGTTAATACATTTTCTATTTAGTTTTTCCTGCATTTCTTTTCCAAAATAGTCAACCATGTGATGGTTCTTTGTAAAACTGTATGTTTATCTAATGGCAATTGCTTTTCTGGTAATAATTCACCACCTGATGTTGTCAGCAAATGGTATGTTTAACTTTAATCATTTAAACTTACTTTAAAATTCTTACTTTAAACTTCTATTTTTTTTCTCAAATCATCTGCAAGGTATCTGGATGTTGCACCCGAAATTATCTCAAGTTACTTTGAGAAATTGTTGCTATGCAACGTTCGATGAGAAGAACGGCGTATCGTCAACACCGTCAAACTACGGAGTATCTCCGTGGTTTAGGGTCCATTGATCCGACAATATTATCATGGTCGACATCGCAGCAAGAGGGTTAACAAAGAAGAAACATGCGTATACCGGTCAGAGTAGCCGAGCAAGTGTATCACACGGCACAGACGGGCGCAAAGGTTCCTCCCTATGCGGCGACGAACGGCCAAACAAACAAACAATACTCCTTCCACGGACGCGATGCTGCTACGCGGCGAAGGAGCGATCTCCACGAGATATATAGCTCCACGACGGCTCTTCTCCAACCCGGGACGACGAAAACGGAGCGAAACGGCACGAAGAGGAGTCTAAAGGCGTCCCGGGAGGTCAAATGACCCCCCCGGGGTCCGAACCGCCGAGGAGAAGGGGGCCGCGCGTCCTCCCCGGGGACCAGTGGGGTCGCGCGACCCCGTTGGGACCCAGCGGGGTCACGCGCGTGCCCCGAGGCGCGGGTGACCCCGCCGGGGGCCCCAGCGGGGTCGCGCGTGACCCCACTGGCCCCCTGGCTGGGTTGCGCGACCTCCCGGGGGCCCGCGCGACCCCGCCCGGGTCTGCCCCGCCCTCCGGGGTCCGGGCTTTCAAAAAAAAGGAATTTAAAAAAAAGAGTTTTTTAACCCCCTTAGAGGGGTCATTTGGCCCTTTTTGGTGGCCAGAGGGGTCAAAATGGCTTTTTGCCACTCCACCTTGACAGAATCGGGGCAAATTCGTTCATTTGACCCCTCTGGGCCCTCCCGCCTTCTATAAATAGACCCTACAGGTCCAAGTGGAAAGGGGATCTACACACATAGAGAAAGTACTACGTACGAAGAGCACCTGTGCAATAAGACTTGTTCTGTTTGTTTTGGCCCGTGAGGGGTAAGTCCCCGGGTCTTGTACTTATGCCCCTACGGGGTATTTTTGTAATTATACCCCTCAGCGGGCCATGTTGGTAATTATGTCCCTCGGCGGGCCATGTTTGTAAGTCTTTACGTCCCGGGACGACTAAGTCATGTCGTTTTGTCCTTATAATGGCGGAATTACAAAGAACGTCCTCCTCGGGATCGTAAAAGACCCAAGTCCTGTAATTTGCAGTTATACCCTGCAACTTTTGTAATTGGGGCTACGCCCCTATCTCCCGCTCCAACGCGGACTTTTGTACAGTCGACAACTCGCCGACAACCCTTGTACTTTTCGGAGTTATAAAAGCACCCAGCATGCTCTGTCTATCTTCTTCGTGAAAAATTATGGGAAAACCCCTATCTTCCACAAAATTACGTATATACCACTCCTGACCTAGTGGACAAATATGTGTTTTCTATGAAATCCTTGTCATTCTTTCGGTCTGAGAGTGTTGTTAGCTCAGTCCAACACTTAGGTATCATTTTAAACCTAGGTCTAGGGTCTGGTAAAATTACCGAAATACCCATGTGACCTCAAAATGGCCTCTGAGCCCTTGAAACCCTCCAGAAACGGCCTCCATGTCTTGGGAAGTCATGAATTCGATCCTACTTCCATTTCAACCCAGGAATTCCAGAAATGCCCCTGGCTTGGTAAATTGCGAAAATACCCTGCGTGGTCCAGAAATCTCTCTCTACTTCTAAAACGCCTACGGCTTCTGCATCTTTGCATCCCTACTCTGAAATCCTAGGGTTTTGCCCAGACTTAACCCTAACCTAGTCAATGTGTTGGTGGTGAACGAATGGAGAGCTCCTCGAGCGAGAGTGCCCTTAACATCCGAGCCTATAGAGAGGAGTTTGGGGATTTCTTTGACAGTTAAACAAAGGTGTTCGGACGTTAGGCCGATGTAAATCAACACTGACTACGGTCAGTGGGGAGAGGTCCAGCACTCGAACCCAAATCGTCTGATACGATGCGCACACACGGAATCACCCTCTATACTTAGGGGAGATGTTTCTTTTCAAGAAGAACAAAGATCTACATTTTATCTACGATAAAAGTCGTTTAGATTTTTTCCGTGCCTCACAGACTGGCACGCCCGGTGAGACCTTTCTCGCCTTTCTTCTTTCTGTCAAAGAAAGTCTCTAAACCTTTTACAGGGTTCTGGTCGCCCCTCTTCCTCTTACAGGACGGGAAGAGGAGGGTATACGTCTCTCTACCCATCTGAGAGCTACTCGCGCATCTGCACGCCACTCCTTTCGTGCTACGCACCACCACCACCAACACCAGCAACAGCGATGGCTGCCGTTACCTACGGCCCTGAGATCGTCGCCAATCACTCCAGGCTCGGATTCTTGGCAACCCCACTCATCTTCGGCGACTTCCCACATGTTGTCGGCTCGCCCTTCTTCTTGGGCATGGTACCGGTGGCTGAAGCCAGTTCAGCCATGCCTGCAACAACTGTCGGGGGCGTCAGGCCCTCGACCCCATCAACTGGCCGGGTCCGCCCGGTCAAGAAGACAGTTGCTGAGGGTGTCAGGCCCTCTACTGCAGCAACTGGTCGGGTCTGCCCGGTTAAGAAGACAACTGTCGGGGGTGTTAGCCCCTCGACCCTAGCCACTGGCCGGGATAGTCCGGTCAACAAGGCTGCTACTGGGGGTGTCAGGCCCTCGGCTCCATCAACTGGCCGGGTTCATTCGGCCAAGAAGATTACTGAAGGCGTCAGGCCTTCCGCTTCAGCTGATCGGGTTCGCCCGGTCGCGAAGACAACCGTCGGGGGTGTTAGGCCCTCGGCCCCAACAGCTGGCCGGGTCAGTCCGGTCCACAAGCCGACTATTGAGGGCGTCAAGCTCTCCGCTGCAACTGGCCGGGTCCGCCCGGTCAACAAGCCAGCTCTTGAGGGTGTCAGACCCTCTATTGCAGCAGTCGGCCGGCTTCGTCCGGCCAACTCTTCACAAACCAAGGGTGTCAGGCCCTCTGTCTCAGCAAACGACCGAGTTTTCTCGGTCAACCAGATTACTGTCGGTGCTGCTCCTGCTCAACGGGAGCAACGCCGTCGCCGTCACGGCCCTAACTCCACTGCGGCTACCCTCAGAGGTACCGCCCCTGCTCAACGGGGGCAACGCCGCCACCGTCAGGATGATGCCATGCCTATGGCAGGCACCACCACCGCTGCCCCTACTTAACGGGGGCAACGTCGTAGCCGCAAGGGTACAAAGCCCGAAGCGGCTGTCTCTCGCCTCGGTAAGACTGTAATTGTCGGAGACATCCGCATCCGGCTCGATGGAGGCGAGCCAATCGTGCCAGGGATCGTCATGTCCCGACCATTCCTACCTCCAACCGCTTCGAGCTCCTCCGGCAAGTTCGGGAGGACGGAGCGAAGAAGAAGAAGCCTGCCGTACCGGCGGCAACCCAGGGACCTCTGCAACGGCCCAAGCCACGAGTTGCCCGGTCAAGGACAGGGGGCAACAAAGTGGAGGAGCGTCAGCTCCATCTGAAGAAGATCTGGGTCACCAAGGAGGAGGCCCGGATTATAAGGCGCGCGAGGGCGGAGGAGCCCTTCCGCATGTCGGAGCTTCAGCAGATGCGGAGTCTGCCAAGCACTGAAGCCTCGACGTCTGCGAGGTTTGCATCTCAACCCCTACGGGGGCAAAAGCGTCGAGGAGCCGGCAAGAAGGTGCGGTCGACCTCCCCGTGGGTCAGTTCCACGCACACGGAGGAGGATCGCTCTCCTCAAGCATCTACATCCCGAGTGTCTGTCTTTGACAGACTTGGGAGGCCGCCCAAGCCGGTGCGACAACCGCCCAAGAAAAAGCGGGTGGTCCAGGTGACTGATGACACCGTCAAAGTGTTCACCTGTTACGCCACCTCCGGCGACAAACAGCCCGAAGGCACCTCGAGGGAACTCAATCAGCCTCTTCAATACTCGAGGAGGTCAAGGTCCGGGTCCCGGGGCCCGGCACAAACACAACAAGCGTCGGCTGCCGGTACATCTCAACCCGAGTCGGTACGGCAAGAAGAGCGCCAGGAAGACGTCCACAGTATTGATGAGGACAGTCACTCCCGGCACGAAGAAGAGCAGGGGGAAGAGCCACGGGCCCCCGCCTTGGAAGAGCTTCGACGGGAGAACCAAGAGCTCAAGAACCTGCTACATTCGCTCTTGCGCGAAAAGGAGGTTCCTGCCCCGCCTCACGCGACACCGGCTGGAACGGATCAGCAGCCTTCTCCCATTCCAGCAGCAGCCAATGCCTTTGTCACGGCTGCAAGGCTTCCACTGGCGGTGGACTTCGAAGTCCCGCCGCATGAAGCCAATGCGCGGTCATCTGCTACTCCTGCCGCAGAAAGTCTCATGGCGCAAAAGCAAATGATTGAACGCATTGTAGAGGCGAAATTTGCTCAACATGGGGAGGGAGTGGCCACCGTTGACTTGTACAGAGTGCCTTATCCCCTCCATCATCAATTCAAGAAGCTTCCACCTGACTGCCCGAAAGCCCTGAAGCTCCAGAAGTTCAACGGGCAGGGCTCTCCACACGAACACTTGGCCTATTATATGACGGCCATGGGTGAATTAGCTCTGGAAGAGGCATATTTGCTGCGGTATTTCGTCACGTCCTTGACTGGCACCGTCTTCCAGTGATAATCCAGGTTAAAGCCCAACTCAGTATCTGATTGGGCTGATATGCAGAAGAAGTTTGTCGACCGCTTCCAAATGGTCGAACGCAAAGTCTCCCTAGCAGAGCTTTGTTCCCTTCGACAGAAGAAAGGTGAAACAACATTGGACTTCATCAAGCGATGGAGGGACGTCAGCATGCGCTGCGATAACCCTTCGACGCCGGAAGATGCGATCACCTTCTGTCGTAGGGGTCTCTCGGCAGAAGTCAGCGAAAAGCTTCTGAGCTCAAACATCAGAAGCTTCGACCAGCTCAACACGGTGGTCGCGGAGATTGAGATGTTCTTTGCTGACCACCCTACACAAGTTTCTGCCAAAGGCAAATCCTCCAAAGACCCTCTGGCTAGCGGTAAGGAGGTGAATGCCGTGGACTTCTCCCCGACAAATGGAGATAAAGGGGAAGGAAAGTCCAAAGGAAAGGGCAAGAAGTCTGATGACAAGGCAAGCGCGTCTCGGTTGGCGGAGAACATGAAGACGTTTTATTCTTTCAGGAAAGAGCATACTAAAATGCTGTTTGATCTATGCATGAAAGAGCAGCTCATCACCCTGTCGGATCCGCGGAAGCCCGCGGAGGTGGATAAAACGGATGATCCTACCTATTGTGTGTATCACCGAAGGTTGGGTCATACCATCGGGGATTGCTATGTTTTCAAAAATATAGCAGAAGAGCTCATTCAAAAGGGCTTGGTAAACATGCTGGGCCATGCAGTCGACCCACCACAGCCGCATACTTGGAGTCGATCAAATCGGTCGGCCAATGTGGTCCATATGGTGGCGATGGTCTCAAGCTCCAATGCCTCCGAAGTTGGGCCCTCAAGTCGACAGCCCAATGGTGGTCCTAGAGCCACTCCTCCATTCCCAGAATCTTTAGCACTGCGGAGGACTATTCGGAAGATCCGAGGAGAAATCCGACAATTGCAACTAGAACAGAGACGCCTGCTGCAGTTCCTGGAAAGCATTGATGAGCAGTTGGCCACTTTCCCCTTCGGTCCATTTGCCAGGGGGTTAGCTCCAGCCCACATACGGGAGACGGGTGTATCACCTACCGGCCGGGCTCCGCTCAGGGGTTGGCTCTCTGAAGAGTCCTCAGATTCATCTGAAGACGAGGAGGACTCACTGGAAGGCGAGGAGGCTCCACTTCAAGTCGAGCTCCCAGAGAAGTTATACTCCTTCCCTTGCGAGAAGACTCCAAGCATCTTCTTCGCTTGCCAGCGGGCTGGACTTATAAGCCCGTCACCCATGGAGCAAACATCAGGTGCTACTTTTCATCAGGGCTATTGCCCATATCATGAAGTTGTTGGCCATATTATCCACAACTGTGAGTCGTTCAAGGACCTCGCCGAGGAGCTAATCAGGCGAGGGAAGGTCAATATGGGCGAGTTCCTAGTCGACCCACCGCAGCCGCACGCACAGAGGAGTCTTCACTTCTCCGTCAATGTCATTCACGCTGCAGCAGCCTTCCAGTTCCCCGAGCCGCAGGAGGAGGGAGTCAGTTCCCAATCGCCCAAGTCCACACTATGGTATCCAGGGTGGCGACCATCTCATCAGTGTTCTTTTCCTAAGGAAGACACTGAGAAGATTTTTGACAAACTTCTGGAAGATGGCTGGGTGCTGACACATGACCCGCCGTCTTATTACAATGAGACGGCCAAGAGTCACCCCCGCTATTGCAAGTATCATGCAAGGGTGTCTCACCCCACTCGGCAATGCCCAGAGGTTCAGGACTTCATTGAGGCCCTCATCCAGAGAGGGGTTGTCGATACTCAGGGAAACTCCATGACAAGGTTACGTCTTGCAGAGGCCGCCAGGGAGACTCTCCAACAGGCCCGGCGAGAAACTGAAGCTTTCTCCCGATTAGCCCGACCAAGTGAGCCTGCGGAAAATGATGAATTCCCATTACTCACTAAAGGCAAGGCCACCTATAAAGGGCCTAAGGTGCGGAACCCAGGAAGCCAAGACGCGGGAGAGAGTTCCAAGGTCCATCCCAGGTCCAGTCAGCCTGGCATCGTCATAAGAGAGAGCTCTCGGCCAGACAACAAAGGCAAAGCCAAGGCGTCAGAGCCTTCAGCCAAAGCTCCTGCCAAGTCAGCAAGGCCATTAGCTGTGGAGAGGACTCAACCTCTTGAGCCCGCGAAGGCCCTAGTTAAAGCTTCTGTCAAGCCGGCTAGGCCGTCGATTGTAGAAAGGCCTCAGCAGCCCAAGCAAGCCCAGCCACCAGCCCAAGCAAAGTCGGTGGAACTGCAAAGCCCCCAGAAGCCCCACTGTGGACTGGCAGAGTTCCAGGAGTTGCCTCCTGAAATAATTGCTCAGGCAATCAATGCCACCTTCCAGCCTCAGCCGGAGGAGGCCATTTGGACCAAGGTTGTCCCCAGAAAAAGCCGCGGCAGTAAGGCCCCTAAGGAGTCAGCCCGGAGCAAAAAGCAGATTCTGGGGGCAAGCGAGTCCCATCGCCGAAGCAAACTCCTCTCTCTTCTCAAGAGGCTGCCCGCCAAAAGAAGCAGGAGAAGAATCGAAGGAAGAATTTGAAGAGGAGGTTGAAGAAGCAAGCTGAGCAGGCAGCTACTATGGGGGCTCCTAAGGAGCCAACTCCTCTACAAAGGTTTCAAAAGCTCATAGATGAGCTGGAGGAGTACACTCCCCCTCGTCCCACCAGGATCGTCACTCTGGACGAATACATTCCTTGGGACAAGCTTGGGCGAAAAGCCAGCCTTTTGCAATGGCTCCGGAAAATGGCCCACCGTCTTGAAGAAGGTGAAGACTTCCCAATCTCAGAGGAACTCTCCTTATTCTACAAAGATGAGGAGCTCACTGTCGAGATGCTCGAGAAAATGCTGCAAGAGCTCTCCTGCAACATGGTGGCGATTTCGCCGCCTGACAACATTTATCCTCCCGCGGCTGATAGCACTGGAGGCAAGGCTCCTATGGCAACATATCAATGTCGCTAGGCAAGAAATGGCCGGGGACGTGGCCGAGGACGTGGGCGTGAAGGTCCCCTGACTCTTGACCGGGTCATATTGTTCAGAGGGGAGAAGCCGGGTCCTGTCCCAGAAACCCAAGTTCGGGGAATCCCCTTTATTCTCAACTCCTCAGAGGGTCCAAGCCCCGCCTCCTGCTAAGCCGGGTGGTATCCCTTTTACAATCACATCATCCGATGAAGATGAGGAGCCAGCCAAGTCGCCAGTGCTCGAGAAGGCGTCAGAGCAGGCCGGCCCCTCCAACAGGGACGAGCCCGCGAACCAGGCCGGTCCTTCTAATGAAGACCAGCATGAAGAGCCTTTGCCACCCCCAGAGGAATCCTTGGCACCGCTGTTCCAAGAAGATGCGGAAGGTCAGAATACGAAGGAGCGATATGGATGTCAAAAAGAGAAGAAGAAAGAAAAGAACGATCATGCGGCATGCACGTCCCGGGACCCGAGCAGCCGAGGACGGAAGGGCCGAACAAACCCCATACTTCCTCCAAGTAGGACGAGAGTGCACTGGGTGCTCCGCCGTCCGATAAGGAAGCTCCTCGAGCAAAAGGGATGGCCACAGCTCCCCAACCGGCAATGTCGAAAGCCGAATCAAGAAGAAACCCGGTGATCCAGACACGGGTTCGGCACGCGCCGAAAACTGCTCAGAGTCCTAAGTCGGGACTCGGAGGCTTCGAACTAAACACTTCAGAGCAAGAGCATTGCAGGTGAAGTTTTTCGGGAGCATAAACGTTCGTCTGAATGGTCGCGAAGCTGAGACAAAGTCTAAACCGGCGCGGCTTGCACTTAAACCGACGTGCCATTGCTTGGGCTTTAAATCGGCATGCCCCCTTACATGATCCCTAAATCGGCGTGCCCCCCCTTTTCCCTTGCAAAATCACTAAAGCCGGCACGCCCCTCATCGTGATGCTAATCCGACGCGCTCACCCCCCGCGCCGGTTTAACCCCATCCTGTCCCGTCGGCATACCGATGCTCTGTTTTGCATCATTATGGCGTGCAGTGAACATTGAATGCCCGACGCTCTGTCTCTGCCTCCGTTCGACAGCACAGAAGCGGCAACGGCGAAGCAGGCCCCGGCAAATCTGCGAACATCCCATCCTCAGATGAGCAGTAGCGTACGACACGAATCAGCAGCATCCAGCGCAATACGTCGAGTTCAGACTTCGTCGCGGACGAGGTGGAAGTGGCAGGAACTCTCCTCAACGGCCGTTCTATAAAACGACAAGTCTGAGGAAGGAAAAGGGGCTGGTTGGTTCGGCTAAGGTCTCCGGCGTCCGAAGAGAAGAAGAGGCTCCATCCATTCACATCTGCAAGGTGAAGAAAAAGGAGAGAGAGGGGAGAGAGGGGGAGGAGCTTGTGCTATGTTCCTCCTTCTCCCCCACCGGTGTATCTTCTTCTCCCCCCCACCTCAACGCCTAGTTTTTTTTATCTTCTCCGTTGTATTCTTCCCTATGCTTTGGGGGTAGATCCCCTTTTGTACCTCTCTTCCCTCCTTTCCCTTGAGGATGAATAAAAGAGTGGCTTTGTAAGCATGCGCAATGTTTTATTGCTCTGATCTGGCTTCCCCTTTCCTTCAGTTTTCTTTCTCTCAGTTTTCTGCATCACCCGTGGTCCTCGGGAGCTTGCCCCTTTTGTGGCATGAGCTTTGAGGGAACCCGTTCGAAGGGTGAATACTCATAGCTATTCATGGCAAACATCCGTCCCTGTGGAACTTCCACAAAATCACCACATGTAAAAGCTGCTGGAACTCTTGAAGGCTGGTCCTCGAGTCTCCACACGCACTTATGGGTTAACGGAGGCCTCACTCCGAGTTTTGAGGTTCACCCCGGAGCAATCCGTTTGGTGTTCCCCATTTTTCTCTGGCAAGTTTCAGTCCCGGGGAGATGCTGCCCAAATTTCGCCAGGCCAAGAACACTTAAGAACAAGCGAACAAACTAAGTTGTCTGAAGATAAGAACAGCTCATGTCTGAAGCCGCCTCTGAAGCAAACTGAACTTCCAAGCTCCTGCATAATAAACCCCTTTTACCAAAAGCACTCAACTCTCGTGCTAATTCACCTTATCAAACATTCAAAACACTTAGCTTGCTCTCTACAAATCTAATCCATCAATTGGACGAACAAGCTAATCAACAGATCAACCCACAGGTGAAAGAAAGAAGAAAAAGAAGCAAGAAAAATCTTATAATAGCTATCCCCTAATCCGGCCTGGGCTAATCCGGCGCGGTACTTCCCCGCGCCGGTTTTGCCTCACACTCAAAACCCTTTAAAAGTTTTTGGCATCTATCCGGCACACCCCACCATTGTTTGAGCTATCCCGGCGCGCCTCCCCTTCTTGGCCTAAACCGGCGCGCCCCTTGTTCGCCCATTAAACCGGCGCACACCATTGCCCTTCTAACCGACGCACCTCCCCCTTGTATTCCTTAATCCGGCGCGCCCCTAGGCCCCTTCTAAACCGGCGCGCCTCCCTTAACATACTTAAGCCGGCGCGCCCCCTCTCCTCTCTTGGCATCTCTTTAATCCGGCGTGCCTGAAAGTGATTAACCGTCGGCGCACCATTGCCCTTCTAACCGACGCGCCTCCTCCTTGTATTCCTTAATCCGGCGAGCCCCCAGGTCGATCCGCGTGCGAGGGCCGCACGTTGGCGAGTTCGGGCTTCATACTTAACAATTCACTTCCCCGGACTGTGCGTGAAGAGAAAAGCAATGACGTCCCATGGCATCGGACGTGGACCTCGGGAACCCCGTTATGGCCATAGTCCGAAACCATCTCGGGCCAATAGTCTATCAGCTTGGCCCACTTCTATCGCGATCCAATCCCGCAATCCCATTAAACTTGCCGTATTCGCGGCAGACATTCGTACGGTTTTGTCGTCGTCTTCGATGCTTCAGATGCGGACTCTCGTCCGAACAATGAATGGTCCGTTAGTGACCGACATATATATATATACCGGGATCTGATCCCGCACTTGCATTAAACTTGCCGTAGTCACGGCAGACATTCGTACGGTTTTCTCGCCGTCTTCCACATTACAAATGCGAACTTCGGCCCGAATGAGAAATGGTCCACTAGTGACCGACATATGCATATCTGTGAACGTTTACACCCTGACGCGGGTTTCCTTAAACGTGATCCGAGACCTTTGCTCTCGCTTTGTTACCATGAATCTCAGGCCGTTGGGCCCTTATTCCCGGCAATCAATTAAGGGTGTTCCCCCATATGGGGGGCATCTGTTGCACCCGAAATTATCTCAAGTTACTTTGAGAAATTGTTGCTATGCAACGTTCGACGAGAAGAACGGCGTATCGTCAACACCGTCGAACTACGAAGTATCTCCGTGGTTTAGGATCCATTGATCCGACAATATTATCATGGTCGACATCGCAGCAAGAGGGTTAACAAGGAAGAAACATGCGTATACCGGTCAGAGTAGCCGAGCAAGTGTATCACACGGCACAGACGGGCGCAAAGGTTCCTCCCTATGCGGCGACGAACGGCCAAACAAACAAACAATACTCCTTCCACGGACACGATGCTGCTACGCGGCGAAGGAGCGATCTCCACGAGATATATAGCTCCACGACGTTTCTTCTCCAACCCGGGACGACGAAAACGGAGCGAAACGGCGTGAAGAGGAGTCAAAAGGCGTCCCGGGAGGTCAAATGACCCCTCGGGGTCCGAACTGCGGAGGAGAAGGGGGCCACGCGGCCTCCCCGGGGACCAGCGGGGTCGCGCGACCCCGCCGGGGGCCCGCGAACCCCGCCCGGGTCCGCCCCGCCCTTCGGGGTCCGGGCTTCCAAAAAAAAAAGGAATAAAAAAAAAATAGTTTTTTAACCTCTTCAGAGGGGTCATTTGGCCCTTTTTAGTGGCCAGAGGGGTCAAAATGGCTTTTTGCCATCCCACCTTGACAGAATCGGGGCAAATTCGTTCATTTGGCCCCTCTGGGCCCTCCCGCCTTCTATAAATAGACCCTACGGGTCCAAGTGGAAAGGGGATCTACACATAGAGAGGAAGTACTACGTACGAAGAGCACCTGCGCAAGAAGACTTGTTCTGTTTGTTTTGGCCCGTGAGGGGTAAGTCCACAGGTCTTGTACTTATGTCCCTACTGGGTATATTTGTAATTATGCCCCTCAGCGGGCCATGTTGGTAATTATGCCCCTCGGCGGGCCATGTTTGTAAGTCTTTACGTCCCGGGACGACTAAGTCATGTCGTTTTGTCCTTATAATGGCGGAATTACAAAGAACGTCCTCCCCGGGATCGTAAAAGACCCAAGTCCTATAATTTGCAGTTATACCCTGCAACTTTTGTAATTGGGGCTACGCCCCTATCTCCCGCTCAACGCGGACTTTTGTACAGTCGACAACTCGCCGACAACCCTTGTACTTTTCGGAGTTATAAAAGCACCCAGCATGCTCTGTCTATCTCCTTCGTGAAAAATTATGGGAAAACCCTTATCTTCCACAAAATTACGTATATACCCCTCCTGACCTAGTGGACAAATATGTGTTTTCTATGAAATCCTTGTCATTCTTTCGGTCTGGGAGTGTTGTTAGCTCAGTCCAACACTTAGGTATCATTTTAAACCTAGGTCTAGGGTCTGGTAAAATTACCGAAATACCCATGTGACCTCAAAATGGCCTCTGAGCCCTTGAAACCCTCCAGAAATGGCCTCCATGCCTTGGGAAGTCAGGAATTCGATCCTACTTCCATTTCAACCCAGGAATTCTAGAAATGCCCCTGACTTGATAAATTGCCAAAATACCCTGCGTGGTCCAGAAATCTCTCTACTTCTAAAACGCCTACGGCTTCTGCATCTTTGCATCCCTACTCTGAAATCCTAGGGTTTTGCCCAGACTTAACCCTAACCTAGTCAATGTGTTGGTGGTGAACGAATGGAGAGCTCCCCGAGCGAGAGTGCCCTTAACATCCGAGCCTATAGAGAGGAGTTTGGGGATTTCTTTGACAGTTAAACAAAGGTGTTCGGACGTTAGGCCGATGTAAATCAACACTGACTACGGTCAGTGGGGAGAGGTCCAGCACTCGAACCCAAATCGTCTGATACGATGCGCACACACGGAATCACTCTCTATACTTAGAGGGGATGTTTCTTTTCAAGAAGAACAAAGATCTACATTTTATCTACGATAAAAGTCGTTTAGATTTTTTCCGTGTCTCACACTGGACAAACTTTTAGATGAGATATTTTTTCTTCTGTATTGTCCATATATTCTGTGATGTCAACATTTGCTCGTAGCATTAACACTGTCATGACAAATTTTATGGAAGTTTGTTTTGAATGCATAAAAGGTACTTGACATGAAATTGCAAATGTTGAGTTAAAGTGAAAATCCAGCAAGTTTATCCATCTACTGTCATTGGCATGAACCAGGACACTGGTTTATTAACAAAACAAAAGTTCTTGACACAGTTGTGACTCAATGTTGAAAAAATTCCACAACCACCTTCGGTAAAGTTTGGCTTCCCTGGGATGTACCATTTATTGTTCGTGTCAAAACAATGTCAAGAAACTGTGTTAGTGAACCCCATTCTTGTTGCCTGAACTTAACCCAAAACATAGGCATTGAGTTGAGGGAATCCTCTACATATATAGAAGTGAGATTCCCATGGATATCCAACATGGGACTAACCATACCACCGCCCCTTGCACGGAACCAATCAGTTTGGGGCACATATGGGTACAAAGATGGCAGTATCGGTTTCGGTACCGGTTTCGGCTGAAACCGATTTAAAACATTCACAAAAGGTAAAAATTACAGTGAGCACGTCCGGTTTCGGACCGAAACCATTAAATTTTTTTTTTAGTTTCGGACTTGCTACAGGGAGCAGGTCTGAAACCGTTTCGGTATGGGCCGAAACTGATACGTTTCGACCGAAATGTATCGGTTTCGGCCGATACTGCCATCCTGGTATGGGTAGGGTCAAGTGTCCACATATGTATCCAATCGGTAAACCCGCTCTGATTCTATGTTGGAGGCCCGAACTCAACCCGAAACTTAGGTATTGAGTTGAGGGAATCCTCTATAGCTATAGAGGTAGGATCAAGTGTCCACATATGGGAGTAAACCACAACAATTCTAAAATAGAATATGATCAATTCTTCAAAAAAGACTTCCTATTAATTCTCACTTCTCAATATTCTGTCAGATACTGTGATTGAAATATGGGAAAACCCTGTTCAATTCTTGACACCAGTGAAATAGTGCTATGATTCTGGCTACACAAAAGTTGAGCAGCAGAGTTGTCGCACCAAAAATTCAGGGATTTGTTCTACTAATGCATGAGTGATGGTATGGTGCAGTATATGTTTTTAGGGCATCATCCTCAAGGTACGCTTTCTCTTTATTTGAATTATATTCTCAAGACGCAAATTCACTCTGCAGGAATCCGCAGGAATTTGATCAATCAAGATTTGGCCTAAAAATCACTAAATCTAAAAGTTACTGAAAACAGTAGTAGTAAAATGTTGAATGATCTTTCTAATGACATGAAGATGAGCTCCAATTTAATGTCAAAGTTATGATAATCTTAACTGGGTTCTTATTCACTCTTCCTTTTAATAATAGGTTGGTTTGCAACTTATGCAGCATTTGGAAAGGGTATGGGAGGATTTTACTGATTGGAATGTTTGACATTCCATCCTTCGCAAATGTAAATTGGGGTCCCTGGCTTCTGCGCGGGAAGTTTTTTTGGAAGAGAGAAAAGAGATAAACATGATGCAGCATATTTTCTCCATATTTTTCTCAAGATGGATTTTGACAAAGCAACAGGTGTCAAGTGAGAAAGGGGATCTTAAAAATTTGAAAAGACAAAAATGGGGATTATTTTCTGTAGAAAACTGAGGGTGTTAAAGTGAATTTATGGTGCATAATCCATAACAGGGTTGGCCAAATCTGATCGACCGATCTGATCACTTTTCAGCCAACTCGATCTGATTCTAACCCCTCGCCCCCGTCCCTTATTTTCATTGGGGATCGACTGAATCGGAAGGGTTGGCTGATATGGTGCAATTCCAGGCCAGTCTCCACCACGCAAAAACGGGGAAGAGGAGGAGGAAGAATGAAAGAGGGCAAATCGCTTACCTGGTGTCACCATTGTTGCAATGGATGGTGTCAATGTTGCCAGTGGCCGTTGCTTGCCATATATGCTGCTGCTGTAGATGCTGCTGATGCTGCCTTCTGCTCCTCTGCCGTCGCCACTGCTGTTCTGCCCTGCTGGTTGCTGAAAATGGCAGGGGAAGAATGGGGAAAGTTAAAAGTAGTGTGAACATTGCAGAAAAACACTAACAGAGCAACTTATATACATTTTATACCTAAAAAAACAAAAAGCAGCTTGGTGTTGATCAGCTGGGATCGGCTTCAGATTGGCCTATCTGGCTGATCCAGATAAGATTTTGGCCTGGCGATCTGAGACTGATCCCTGAGTTGACCTTCCTTCATCCATAAACCAATCAAATGCCCATTGAACACCCAAATAAGATTTTAAAGTTAAATTTTTGTCATTAAAAATCTGTTTTTCTCAAAATCTCTTCCATAGTCAGATGCTGAACATAGTCCGTTATCCCATTGTGCTCCCAAATGCTGCCAAAACCTTTCGTATATTCAAATGCTGTACTTGCATGCCCATGGTTAAGTATAGTGACATCTAAAAATAGTTTTCTATTGAAATCAAGGTTTGCGTTTGATTTACTGTAAGCTGATTATCTGATGTGCCTTGGAGGTGACAATATGATGTATTGAAACCAGGGAGAAACTAGAAAGTCTTGGTTTTAGTAATGTCTTTGGATTCTACTTTTACTTCTATTTTACTAAGAAGTCATATCTTTATGTTATTTTATTTGGGAACATTGCTTGGATTTTTATTCTTTGACAATTTTGCAGGCAGGTTGCAAATTTCTAATATTTGCACACCATCAGCCCATGATTGATTCAATTCATAAATTCCTTCTTGTAAGTAACCTGTCTCTGCCATGCTCCCATCATGTGTTCCAATTTTCATGTGTGGTTCTCTTATGCATCCAGAAGAAGAAGGTGAATTGTGTACGTATAGATGGTAGGACGCCTTCATCAACGAGACAGGAACTAGTTTCTCACTTTCAGGAAAATGACGACATCAAGGCTGCAGTTGTATGGTGCTTGTACCTTGACACTGGTTCTTTCATTTTTAGCCATATCATATTTTCTAGAATGACTTTTAGAACTTGGTATCACTGTTCGAAACTAAGATACGGATTGGCTAATTTAACTGGCTGACCATTGAACTGGTCTAATATGTGATTCTTCATAGTGCGAAGAAGCTGGTCTTCTTTTTTTATTCTTAAAAATAAATATAGCTTTAGTTTGAACAAGAGACCTGTCTATCAGAGTAAGAAGCACATAACCATGTGGCTGCAGTATTGATTGCCTTGAGAAATGCAAACATTTACTTAGAGCAAAATGTCATCCGAGTTGAACAGGTCATCCTATAGAGTCAACCCATTGACCTTCAAGCAATACTTAGGGTTGTTGTCCAATCTAAGATTTAAAAAATTGGTTAAAGTTTTACAAATCATTAGCATAACTTCTGATTGTATCACATGGAAAAACCTTGATCTGACAGAGGTTTCCACTATTCCTTCTTCTATTTTAAACTTTTGACTGACTAGTTTTTCCTTTGTGCAGCTTTCAATTAAAGCTGCAGGTGTTGGATTGACTTTGACGGCTGCAAGCACCGTCATTTTTGCTGAGTTGTCCTGGACCCCAGGTGATATAATCCAAGCAGAAGACCGTGCTCACCGGATTGGACAGGTACATCCATATATACCTACTCTTTTACTTTGATTTCAAGCTAGGATTTTCTCGTACACTTTCTGTACTTTATTTTTCTTTGCTTGTGGAGGTTTCCTATTATTTTGGTAGTGCAATCATAGGAGCCCCTCAACTCATAGTCTGCTGCCTTGAGTGCTGTTGTAGCATTTTCGCTTTGCATATGAGACACTTTAAGATGACAACTCATGCTTAGAGCAGCTGAGGCCCCACATGACAGACATGTGTGAAGATTTAAACTGTAAGCTGCTAGTTGTGGTTTCATGGTCCGGATCTTTTCTGGTAAAGCATGGTGCAGATCAGGGTTTGGCATCTATTTGCCATTTCTCACTCCTTATGCAAGGGCAAACTACTTTATGAATGTGCCTTCTTAAAACTATGAGCATTGGGCACACAAAGTTTCAAGTGTCAACATAGGCAGTGTCTGATATGGTTAATATTTAAAAACAAGACACAAAGAAGTGTAAAGGGTACGCTGCTTCTCATGTATATGCCTGAATAATGTCAATTAAATTCTGCCCCTGACTAACTGAAAAGGTGGTTGTAGATCTCTAGGGGAAACTCAGATGTTGGTACTTACTGGTCTCCAACATGTTGGCAAGTGTCGTTAGAGTTCCCATATTGAGCATGTTGTGTACAAAATCCAAAAGCAACTTTCAGTAAGTTTGACTCATGTACTGACATGGATCTACGTAAACATGGCTGATTTAAACACTTTGTTAGTGATCCCCACCAAATCACAGCTGGAATATGCAAAAAATGGAAAATCAATCTTCTTGAGAGAAGAAGATTTGCTTTCATTTAACTTCCTCTTCATGATTGCCTGACTTGTACATCTAGGCCTGGCTGGCTGCTACACGGATGTATTTTGTTCCTTATGTCTGGAGAAGTGGGAGGGCCTTAGTGTTAAAAGTGAGCCAGAGCAGCATTTAGCAGTGGTACTTGAGCATAATCAGACAGGCTATCTTAGCAACAATACTTAGCATATCAAATAGTCTCAGGTGCAGAAGGTATCTATAGGCTGCATAAACTACTTAACACTGAGCATGACAAAGAAAACTTGTGAAGTTTATTGTGCACTTATCAGCTGCAAAAGCTACTTGACTACATTCAGCATGATAAAAAAGGTGTATAATTAATTTAATAGTGAAAAATCTGGTTCAATTTCGCTTCATATATTCAATCATCTGCTGAGAAGTTTCTTGTTTTTTTTTCCTTTATGCATGCATTACATTATTGTATGGTACACTGCAGACAGATAGGGATGGACAAATATGCTATACTATGTCAGCCTGCAACTTATGTGAATAAGCAGTCATATTAGTCAGAGAAAAACTGATTACATATATTGAAAGTTTTTTTTTTAAATTTCCCCCTGGCACGGCATGTCAAGTTTCCATGTCATATGTATAGAGTACACTCATTTCACTTTATGTTTGCTGAATCAGGTATAATTAATGTACACGTAAAAGTTGTTGAAGACATATCATATTATTTCCAAATCTTGTGCAAGAGATGTGTTAAGAGAGATCGTATCACTCTCTAGGTATCTTTTTACAGATTTTTCTTCTTCATTTGAATCCTACTAGGAGTAGGAAATCGGCCTACTGGCCTTGCCCTATTTAGGGTCCTTGTATGTAATGACAGCAACACCCTATCATTCCAGGCTTTCCTCTTACTAAGCCACCTCCTGCTCCTATTCCATGTCCCCCTGAGCTCTCATTACCTCCTCGTCCTCTTATTGTCCATGTTTACAATCATTGTCCGCATCATCCTAGCGATGTTTTAGTGACCCTATGTAATGATGTTGGTGCCTCCAATGGATATGACTTGTCCACTCTTAATCCTACGAATCCTTCACGACATTAGCCCCAGCGTGACCATCATCCTCTCGATAGGTTTAGCTTTGTTTTGGCTAACTCCTATTCTCCACAGTTCTTTACCTTTCTTGCAACCCTTCACGCCTACTAGGAGCCTTAGATGTATCACCAGGTAGTCCAGTTTCCCAAGTGGGGGTAGGCTATGGACGAGAATATTTATGCTTTTCAGTGAACTCAGACGTAGGATCTTGTTCCACTTCCCCTCGGTGTTACTCCTATTAGCTGCAAGTAGATCACTAGATCTAAAAGATCAAAACCAAGTCTGAAGTTAGGCATTGAGCATCATAAGGCTTGGCATTTGACTATGAGGAGACATTTGCTCCAATGTCCAACGTGTTCAGTATTTGCACCCTTATTGCTGTTATAGTTGTTCGCCGGTGGCCTCTTTATCATCTTGATATGAAGAATGCATTTTTTCATGGTGACCTTTTTGACGAAGTCTAGCTGCAGCCTCCTGATCTTTCTACATCACTACATCAGGTTTACCGCCTTCATAAGGCCCTTTATGGCCTCAAACAGGCTCCCCGGGGTTTTGTTTTGAGTGTTTTCTTTATGTTGTTTTTGATGTTGATTTTTGTGAGAGTACGAAGAATTATACTCTGTTTGTGAATGTCCTCGTGATCATGCCATCCTCCTCTGTTGATGACATGATTGTCACTAGAGATGATCCTCCTGCCCAACGAAGGAAGAATTGGATTAGATCGGCCAGGATTGACCGATCCATTTGGTTTTAGGCCCAACCGACCCCACCTCGATCACTCGATCCTGATTCTCATAGGGAGTCGGCGAGATTAGGTGGATTGGATTGGGATCGGACTGGATCAGCTGATCCCTGTGCGAGATCGACCGATTTGGTATGATCCTAGGACCCATGTGACCCAGCCCACGCCTACCTTCGTCGAATTCCCCACTCCATACCATTAAGGGGCTTACAACAAGAAGCAGAAGAAGAA
The DNA here is from genome assembly GCA_022559845.1 of Amorphophallus konjac. Classification (NCBI taxonomy): domain Eukaryota; kingdom Viridiplantae; phylum Streptophyta; class Magnoliopsida; order Alismatales; family Araceae; genus Amorphophallus; species Amorphophallus konjac. Next base: position 70,426 of record JAHNEJ010003154.1, on the reverse strand, counting down.
TCGAAGAGAAAGAAGTAGCAGAAGAAGAAGAATCAAAGAAGAGGAATCAAAGAAGACAAATGATGGGGGGTGGGGGGAATAAACAGACTCGCCGGCAACTGCTGCTGATGCCACCACTCTTGTTGCCATTGTTGCTCGAGCTGCAGTTGTCCCTTCAGGGAGGAGCTGTCTCCTTCGTTCTTCCCCATAGTACCTTGAAACAGAAAGAAGTATCTGGAAGACAAAGGGGAAGGGGGGGAGAAGAAGTTTATGTGAAGCCCTTCCTTGATAATATAAAAATATTTTAACATTTTCTATTTAAAATGGGAATCATTGGATCGATTGCGGATCGGGCTCAAATCGTCCAATCCGGCCGATCTAGATTGGATTTGGGCCGGGAGATCTGAGTCCGATCCTCGAGTCTTCACACCTTGCTTCTGCCATTGTCTTTCTCAAGCAGCATCTTCATCAACAGTTTGAGATGATGGAGCTTGGCCTTTGCACTATTTTCTTTGTCTTGAGGTTCCTTACTCTACTCGTGGTTACTTGTAGTCTTTGTTTAAGTATATCGGTGGCATCCTTTAGCAGGTTTCTCTCTCTAATTCTCGCACGGTTGACATTCCCATAAAGCTTCATCTTAAGCTTCGACCCTCTACGGGCATTCCTTTGGACGATTCTACATAGTATCGTGAGCTTGTCAGAGCTCTTGTATATTTTACTCTCTCTCATCTAGGCATTTGCTCATGATGTGCATATCTTGAGTTTGTTTGTCAGTGCTCCCACCTCAGCCCATTTTGTTGTACTCTTGAATGTGCTTTGATATCTGAATGGCATGATTCATTGCTCTGTTTATGTCATCCACAATCACTTTGGAGCTTTGTGCTTATGTTGATGTTGATTAGGCTGGTGATCTTAGTGATCGTCACTCCACTAAAGGCTTCTACATCTTTTTAGGCTTTTCTCTTATCTCCTAGGACAGTGTTGGAGCCAAAATTTTATAAAAAGAGAAAAGGGACCTTCATCGTAGTCAAAAGGGGGTCTGCCCAGGGTTTGGCGACCTCGATTAGCCTCCCAGGGATAATCGGGGTCGACCACCCATCAAAAGGGGGCCGATCAACCCCGATTAAACCCCGGGGGTTGACCGGGCACCCCATTGGGGTCAATCGACCCCGGTTAGCCTCATAAGGCTAACCGGGGTCGACCGCCCATCTCAACAGGGCCAGTCAACCCTGATTAAGCCTTGGGGTTGACCGCCCTCTCTATTTGGGGTCAATCGACCCCGATTAGCCCTTTTGGGATTAAGCCATGTCAATCTCATTTGCCTATCTAATAGGCCATTTGATTCCAGACAAGTTCAAAAAGGGCTTAATCAGGTCCAAGTGACCCCCTACTCTCTATAAATACCCCCCATGGGTCCCAGAAGGAAGGGGAGATCGGAGGCGACACTTGGAGGCACGCCTGGATTTTGTGTTTGTGCTTGTAAAGGCCCATTCAAGGGTATGCCTCTGTAATTTTTTATGTATTTTGACGGTAGAAGTATGTAATTTGCTAAATTAATCAGAAATTATGAAAATACTCCCAAAATTACAAGTAAACTCCCCCAATGTCGTGTAATTGTAGAAATACCCTACAAATTTTTGAAATGGTGACTGCGTCCCACATTTTTGCGGGAAAGTCCTGTAAAGTCTATAATATGTCGACGGACAGGTAGGATAGACACGGGGATGGAAACCCAAAGAGGATGGAAGCCTAACGGGAAGCAATCTCCCAGGCATCTTGTGCTTTGTGTGCCTCCAAGGAAGGTAGGTATTGTGCAGGTATTGTGCCTTGTGCGTCTCTGCCAAAGAGGGAGTAGGGCCTTTTGTCTGAAAATTACACAAATATTCTTGTGTTATTCAGAACTTACCAAAATACATCTGGAGTTTAGAAATTATCAAATTGCCCCTAAGCTTTCAAAAATTGCAAACAAACCCTAACCCTGAACTTCGCAGAAATTGCACAAAGCTCCTATTCTGCCCCGAACTTCCCAAAATACCCTTGTCCAGGGTCACACCTTCTGCACGACTTAGTGGAGCGGGATCATGTCACTTCCTTGAAGCAATGTGCGCTCTCCTGAACTCTGCTTAAGGCTGAGCAGGAGCTATCAAACCCAAGAATCCTAATGCTCAGGAAAATTATGGGAATACTCCTGCTGACGGAGAAATTGTAAATAAACCTTGGAAGGCCAAGAAATGGCAGATAAGCCCAGGGAAACCCTGAAACTACAAACAAACCTTGGAAAGTCAAGAAATGACAAATATGTCCAGGGAAAACTAGAAATTACAGAGATACAAACAAGGGGTCAGGAAATGGCAACTAAACTAGAAGTGTCATGAAATGACAGAAATGTCCTGGAAAGTCAACAAATAACATAAAGATCTAGGGAAGTCAGAAAAGTTAAATATCTTGGGAGGTCAAGAAATGATAGAGATGCTCAGAAAAGTCAGGAAATTACAACTCTATCCCGAAAAGTCAAGAAATGGCAAACATACTCCGGAATGTCAAGAAATGATAGGAATGTCAAGAAAAGTCAAGAAATGACTGGACTATCCCAAAAATGTCAAGAAATGACCAAAAATACCTTGAAAGTCAACAAATGACAGAAATGCTTAGAAATGTCAAGAAATGATAGAAATACCTTGGGAAGCCCACAAATGAGGGAAATGCCCAGAAATGTCAACAAATGACAAATTCTCTGGAACGTCAAGAAATGGCAGGGTTATCCTAGAAGGTCAACAAATGGCAGAAACATCCCGGACAATCAAGAAATGACAGCGATGTTCAAGACAATCGAGAAATTGAAGATGTATCCTGAAAAGTCAAGAAATGATAGATAAGTGCTGGAAAATCAAAAAACTACAGAAATATTCAAGAAGGATCAAAAATTACAGAAACACCTAGAAAGGGTCAAAAGTTACAGATGTTCCCAAGAAGGGTCCGATCACGATGAAACTCAAATTCAATGACTAGATCCTGTCCAGAAGCAATTTCAACAGTCTAATCGTGGCCGGAAGTAAATCCATGTAGTCCAATTGAGAACAAAAGCAAATTAAATGGTTCGCTAAAGTCTAGGTGCAAATCTGATAGTCTAATGGTGACCGGAAGCAAATTCAACAGTTTGATCATTTGCAGAAGTACTCCCAAGATCCAAGTGTAAGCATAAGCCAGCCCAGTGATCAGATGGCGATCAGATGTAAATCCAAAGACCCGATTATATAATCGGGACCAAAGTGTAAAGGTCTCAAAAACCAATCGCAATCCAAACTCTATGTGTTCAATGAATGAACATTTTTGAATTTCGTGCAAGAGTATGTATCTCTAATGGGCGATCGTCAAGATCATATCCATTAGGTAAAACTCACAATATCACAATGGATATTGTAGAGGCTAAAGGTGTTCTTTGACAGTTAATCAAGGGTATTCGGATTTTATACCGATGTAAATAAACACCGACTGCGGTTGGTGATGAAATGTCCCGTACCCAAACCATAAATTGTATGATAAACCCAATCCACAGAATTAATAATGTGCATGCTATTTAAATAGCTAATAACTATGCATTCATGTTCAATAAATGAATATTTTCTTTAAATTTATTCCGTGTTCAACCGACAACAATAAGCAAGTTGTCGGCTCTCGCTTTAGTTCTAACTACTAAGGCTGAGTAGTGTGCTATGGCTGACATCTAAGATCGTGTGGTTTTGCTGTCTTCCCCAAGATCTTTGTGTGGCTTCACAAGTAGGCCTGTCAACGGAGCGAATACAAAGTGAATACATAGTTATCCGCATCCGCTCCATTTTAAAATTCAAATTATCCGATTTTGATCCGCTATCCTATGAATTATTATATCATTTATCCATATTTGGTTTGAACAAAATTTTCAAATGATTCGAATAATCCTCTCCGATTTCAAAATGCTACATAATTTAACATATTCTACGTGAAATTGTTCTCAATTTTATTAAGATGATGAATAAGAAAGAGAAAAAATAATACAAAGTAAAAAAATATGCATTTTCCACCACATTTTACGCTTTAGAATATATTATTAAAAATATACATACTATATGACATGATATTACGGACGGATATTTTACGAAGCGAATAGTATGATATCCGTATTTGCTCCGACTCAAATTCGGATATTATCCGTATTCAAAAAAGCGGATACAAATTCGAATATTATCCACCAATATGGACTTGGACTCGAACCGAATCCGGATAATATCTGAATCCGTTGACAGGCCTATGCACAAGCTCCCATTCCGCTATATTGTGACAATCGGAGTGCACTTCAGATAGTAAGTGATCTAGTATTTCATAAGCGGACCAAACAGATTGAGATTTATTGTCATTTCATCCACCAGCAGTACCTTTCCGACATAGTGACCCTCATTTCTTGTTCGTCGAGCAGCTTGTCAACTTGTTCACCAAGTCTTGGAGCAATCTGCATTTCAGAGAGATTGTTGGTAAACTCTGTCTATGAATCCCTCATGAGTTTGAGAGGGGGTATTAAGAAATCATCTCTCTCTCTCTCTCTCTCTCTCTCTCTCTGTATCTTTGTACAGGTTTCCCTTCTTTATTGAATCCTACTAGCAGTAGGAAATCAGCCTGCTGGCCTTGCCCTATTTAGGGTTCTTGTACTTGTGTATAATGACAGCAATACCACATTGGAGAGGTGTACCCTCCAGTTTGTTGAATCCAGCGTGTTGTAGCAAGATGGAATAGGATCAATTCCTATCAAGATATTTAGTTCAGGTGGGTTCTGGCGTTGTTATAGGTTCCTGCTGATTATGAGAATTTAAAAATAGTGCAATAAGAACCACTTTTGAAAAACTTTATGATATTGGAGCAAAATTTTCCAATATACTAAAAGACGAAAGTATAAATGCTGTGTGCTGCATTTTATGTTTGCTTAGTTTTGGAAACATGTCGAGAATGTTCAGGAACTAAAACAGGAACACAATGTCTATTAAAGGCCCTGCATGCATATAAAGTTTTGTTTAAAAGCATGAAGGCATCGGTTAATGAATATAGAGATTTTTTTGGATGAAGTCAACCATTAGAATTGAAAAACTGTTTTCTTGTTGAAGAAAGATTTTCCATTAGCCCTCAGAATTCAACAGTTTGTGCAGCTGTCTTATCAAGAAAAAGGAGCCTTACTGAGTTAGAACATGTAGGAAATCTTGAATGTACTATGTCCATGAAACTGCACATCTTAAGGCAGTGTCAGTTTCTTTCCCCCTTCTATCATATTGATTTAAAGAGACAGTGTCTGAAAAAGTTTGAGGGGGGTACTGACTTCCTCTTGGATCATGAATCAACCCTTGGCTTGTTGATTCCTATATTCATAGTCTTTTTACTGTCAAGTTGCCAAATCTTTAACTTTCTGCCTAGTCCAGGACTCCACTACAAGCAAATTCAAGCTGTGACATAATTTTGAAGTAGGAGCCTTTGTATTCTCCACTGACTAGGGCTGTAAATGTGTCAGATGGAAATGGAAATAGTAGTTTCTGCTTCCGTTTCGTATAAAGATTTAATGAAGACAAAGGTAAGCAGAAATGATTTGTTCTGTTTCTGCTTCCATTTCCCTTCTGAGTTGAAAATGGAAGTTTCCACTTCCATCATCATTGCAAAAACAAGTTATTTTGGACTTCATTTCCATTAGCTTTTGAACATTGAGGGAGGGAGAGCTGGATTGGGACAAGAAGAAACAGGGGGGCAGAAGCCAGTGTGTCAGGTGGGTTTTTCGTCCTTGTCATTCACTTATGCTCACAGTTCAGGGTAATGCCAGCTAATGGTTCGTGATTGTACATCTGTTATATCTTAATATAACATGTGCCCATACACGCATTATGAAATGAAAATGGATAGTTAGATGCAGAAGCCCCCGTTTCCATTTTTGGCTTCAATACTTATCTATGTAGTCAGAGGCGAGAAGTGTCCGAGGGGACCAAGGGGTCGCCTTAGCCTCAAATGCCTAGGCCATCGCCTATGTGTTTGAGGCAACAGTTTTATTAAAACCAAATAGGTCAGACATGAAAGTGTATCGTCAAATATGTCAACAACACATATATAAAATCTATAGGATTACTAAATTTATATATGCATATGTGTTGATCAAGCTCAATTTCATAGTAAAACACCTAAAAAACCAGGCTTGGTTATAAGAATGGGTGGGTGGCCCAGGTGGGCTCGGCCCCATGGTGCCGGTGGCCCAGGCTAATTACCTATTGGCTGAAGCAAGGTGAATTATTGGCACCTAGCCTCGCCTCATCGCCTAGGCAAGTGCCTCAAGCGCCTTTGATAACTATGATAATTATCGGTGATATGCTCAGTTTCCAATAACTCATCAGATGCATATCATTGGGCTCCATGTCCATCTTCAAAGTCATTATTGGTATCCAGTTACAGCACCACCACCAGTATTGACATAAGACGACTAAGGCCTGCACTTCCTGGTTATTGCCTTTCATATTTGTCTATTTTTAATGTATGACAATTAGTGGTTTACCTATTGCATCTTGTTGTTCATCCTGCTGGTTTTGAAATAGGGAACACCGTATATTTGTACACACTGCAAAATATATTCTTTTACCATGCAATGAAGTTGACCGCGGTCTAGTTACTTACCTCTTGTTTCCTCTGAGCAGGTCTCTAGCACTGCACTGTTCAATACCTTCATAGCTCAATAATGAAGTTTTTCATCAATTTCAGGTGCATTCTGTTAATATATACTACCTTCTGGCCAATGAAACTGTTGATGACATAATATGGTGAGAGCCTCTCCCATCTAACAGTATGTGTTGTAGATTATGCTTTTGGTGTCACAATGCTGATGTTTAATTGTTACCACGCAGGGATGTTGTTCAGGGCAAGTTGGAAAATCTTGGACAGGTTGCTTCTCAATCTTACCTGTTTATCTTGCTCCACGCATATTAGGTCTTCTTTTAACATAGGAAGAAAATGTAGTTTCTTAAAGATTTTTCAATAAGTAGTTTATGCACCTTTAACTTGAGATGGCAAATGATCATTTAATTTTCTAGACAACATTAAGTTTTATCCTAACTCAGACAGAAGGCATGTTTTTACTAGGAAGTATGAACTGAGAAATTAATAAAGGGCAGCAGGGTATTACTATGATCTATGATTTCAACTAGTTTTAGTGACTGGAGCCTTTCACATGGTCGAGGCCCAATCAGTCACTACTGATAACTATTTTTTCACTTTCTCAACAGTTGATTGTCTTTCAACCTATACATGGTTAATTGTCTGAATGATGCTTCCTGTTAATATGGTTTTCTTTTGTTTTCTATGGCACACCAGATGCTTGATGGACAGGAGAACACCTTGGACGTCTCCACATGTGCACCGAGTGGCAGCCCCATTAAACAGGGAACCTTGGACTCTTTCTTGAAGTGCAGCAGCCCTGCGAAACAGAGTACCACAGACTCTTTTTCCAAGTGCAGCAGCCCCGCAAAACAGAGAACCACAGACTCTTTCTGTAAGTCCAGCAGCCCTGCAAAACAGAGAACCATGGACTCTTTCTTGAAGCGTTGCCATAGTACAACAGAAGGGGAATCCCAACCCAAGATACCTAGGAAATGAGGCATGCAGTAAAGGAAAAGATGTACATTTTATCTCAAGTGGAGAACCTTGTGGTGGTGTTTGAGTAACTTGCATGTATTGTATGTATGTTGTCTCTGTGTTCTCTTTTTTCTTTTTCTTTCTTCAGGGGGGCGGGGGATTGATTTTTGTATGTACATCCTTTGAATATTTCACACTTGTTTTATACCATTCATTGATTTTTATGCCTTAAGTACGTTGTATGCATTCTTTCATACCCCTAGTATTACCACAACCTACCTACAATGTAAGGCTTAACTCTAAACTTGGCTCTAAAGGGTCAGTTATACTTCTTTTACTACTACTACCACCTCTCACTCTCTCTCTCTCTCTCTCTGTGTCTGTGGGGGTGGAGGATGTAGCGTTTGAGTCTAAGTTCATCCAACTATTGAAATATTTGAGGTCCATTTTTTCATGCAAATGGCATAACCAACGATTCTAAATAATCAAAGGGTGTAGAGAATGTACTTAATACTCCCGTGTCTTTATTCTCTAGTTTTATTTACCAAAATCTTGACTTAGCATCGAATTTGGTAAACCATTTGACTTCTAATATCTTTGTACTTGTGCTTTCACAGCTTGGTATATGAAATCCATTGAAATTTGTATTTGTATTTATCTTTTTATAATTTATTACGATCCTTGATTTTCCTATCATGATTTCTAACCATGAACGCTAGTGAAGTATGGGGACTATTACTTGTTTGTGTTAACGTTTGTTTTTTTAATTGTTTAGGTAAGTCTTCACAATTTTCTTTTAATTATATTAGTGGTTTCCTTCCTATAGATTTATTTTTATTTTTTCTATTAACTCTATCTTATAATACCCAGGGCTTCTATTAAAATGAAATAATTGATTATTAAAAAATAATTTAGATTTTTTTGGTCTAGAAGTTCTCTAGGATCTTAGGTCGGCCCTTAGCATTTTATTGCACCAAATTAGAAAAGCATACGTTTGGGGAGGACATCTTACCTTACCCCTGAGATACCCTTGAGATGAGTACATCTTAAACAAAGAAAAATAAACCACCCAAACAAGAACATCAAGTTTGGAGGTGGGGTAGACCATATCTATTCATGATGATATCACACCATACAATAGGAGGTAAATTTAAAATATCAAGAAACTCGGTGATGCAAGTATAATTAGCAAGAGCATCAACCACATTGTTGCATTCTTTGACAACATGATTAAAATGCAGATCTATCCACTTTCTAAGAAAGTATAAGTTATACCACACTAACTATGGTGCAAGCAAACTTGAAGACCAAGGACCATGGCCTTGAGTTTGGCTATAATACTGCAAGTGTGCCCGAAGAATCATTGCTAGCAAGGTGAAATGCTCCTTGTCATCGTGAAGAATAGCAACTCTTGTCGACATGCCCGGATTACCCCTACAATAGTCATCGATGTTGAGCTTCCATCTACTTGTAGGTGGCGGTCTACCGTAAACAAGGGTGGGCGCCCTGGTGACACTAGAATCAACAATATCCATGCTCTGCAAGATTTGCTTCTCATCAAGAGAGCACGTCTTTTTTAGGATGATAAAGAGAAGCCAAGTCCTTTATAAGAGAGAGACAAATGGAGGATGCTCTCCTTGCTGCTACGACGACCATCATATTTGGCAACACACATGTCCTTCCATAGACACCAAGTAACAATAAGAGTAATGCCCATGCAGAAGAAAAAGAGAGATGTACTTGAGGCCAATGAAAGAAAAGAGGGAAAGAGCTGGCCAAAGGAACCCAGCTGAATATGTGCCACACAGATATGCTAGAAGAATTTTCACAGAATATAGCCCTCTTGCCAAAGACAGGTACATGATTGAAAGTGCAACAAGTACATTAGAAATCAGGGGAACACCAATTTTTTGAACAGTTGTATCAAAAGGTACTTTGCCCACGAAAGTTCTATAAGTAAAGAAGGAAATCTTCTGAGGGAATTGTACATACCATAGCCATTTAGAGATAGAAATAGGAGTACCCTACTGCCTTGCCAAGTTCCATGCTACTTTAGTAGAAAAACTGCCATAGGGTTGGACTTCCAAATAGGTCGGTCATGATGGCCTTGAGAAGGAGAGAAAGAGCTAATAAGGTCCATGATAGAGATTTGAATATCCATAGGAAGACCTTATAAAAGATCTTGCCCCGCATTGATATAGTCTTGACTTGCCAATTCGGAGCATTACCAATAGATATCCATTGGGCATCGGTGGCATAGTCTGTGAGAGGACCATGACTAGTCCATTTGTCCTGCTAGAAAGAGACATGGCCATCGCCAACCAACAAGCAAGAGTTATCAGTAATCTAGTGTCTATGCTTAAGAATCACGTTCTAGTGTGGTGAGCCTACAATAGAGCAAGATAAAAAGTTGTGCGCTTACAAATAAGATCATTGTATATAATCACTCCAAACTCTTTTGTAAGAGCAAATTTCCCAGTAAAGTTTCATCTTGAGGATAGTCCCAACATAATGCAGGGAGCGAACACCAATACATCTCTCAGATATAGGCCTCGCTAAATGCTTCCAAGCAATCTAGTGCCTACAAGACCTTATGGAAGTAGAGCTCCCAACAAAAGGAAGCAAAAATCCTCTCTATATCTTGAATAATACACTTAGGAGGAGAGAGAACTAACAGAGTATGTATAGGAATACAAGATAGAATATATTCTATAAGAGTAAGCATCCCACCAGTAGAAATGAGTTTAGATTTCCAACCTGTAGTTTGTTTCTAATTTTATCCAACAAAGGTTGGAGGTAAACAGCACTAGTAACCCCCTTAAAGAGTGGTGCACCCAAATAGATAATAGGAGAAATCTTATGAGGAACAATAGTGCCTACTGAAATTTGGTTGATTCTTTGTAGCAGAGCATCATGAGAAATTCAAACAAGAACTTTTCTGAGTGTTGATCTTCTGTCCAAAACATATTTCATAGATGGTCAAGAAAGCCATAAGCCCGCGAAGAGAAACTTTAGATCCATTGGTGAAAATAATAGTATCATCATCAAATAAAATGTGAGATATAACATGTTCTTGAACAAAGTAAAATAAAGAGCGATGATTTCTCTTGAGAACAAAAATTCAAGACCCCTGCTAAGTGTCTCCTTAGTTAAAATAAAAAAAAATAGATGCCAGGGAATCTCCCTGCCACAACTCCTGAGAAGACTGGAAGAAACCACCAAGTTGGCTATTGAAAACAACTGAGAACCAGTAGTTGGTGAAGAATCTCCAAATGAGATTAATCCATTGCTATGAAAAGCCATACTTGCATAACATAACAAATAAGAAAGACCATTCCAACCTATCATAAGCTTTCATCATGTCTAATTTGAATATAACAGTGTGGCCCCTAACTTTATTTGTGATGATGTGCACTAATTCTTATGCCATGCAGATATTATCGCCAATATCTCTACCTTTAATGAATGTCCCTTGGAGAGGTGAAACAAGAGAAGGTAACAATGCAAATAGTCTCTTGCAAAAAAGTAAATAGATGATTTTGTAACTATAGTTGCAAAGACTAATGGGTCAAAAATCTTTCAAAGAAGTAGGAGAATTGCCTTTAGGGATCAAGACAAGGTGGGTGACGGTGTAAGCTCTCGGGAGGATCCTAGTAATAAAAAACTCTGCAATACTAATATAAACATCTTCAGATATGATCTCTCAACAATAGGTAAAGAAGTCACCTAAATAGCTATTAAGACAAAGGGAGCTATCAGGGCATAAGGAAAAGACTGCATCCTTCACCTCCTCTATTGATGGTATGGCTATGAGCATGGAGTTATTCTCTACCATGACCAAGTGTGAAATATATTGGAGAAGTCCTGCATTGATCATTGAAGGAAGCTAAGAGGTGAACAAATTCTTATAATAATCAATCGCCATAGATATGAGAGAATGACCGTCAGATATAAGTTCCCTGTCCTCGTTATGAAGCACATGAATATAGTTTTTCCTACGCTGCTCATTGACAATAGCATGAAAGAAAGTTAACTTCTGATCTTCTTCTTTCAACCATTTAAAGTGAGATTTTTGTCTCCCAAAGATTTCCTCGTGAACGAGCAACTCATTCAACCGGTGCTTGGCAGTCTCAAGATCATTATGAGAGGAATCAGAAGGACATAGATCATCGATACATTGGAGAGAATATGTCTCATCTTTTGCCTGCAACATATTATGGAAGATATTGTCAAAAATATTATGATTGCAGTGTCTAAGTCTAATCTTCAACCTTTTCAGCTTAGCATAAAGCCTATAAGGAGATAAAGCATGAAAAGGTTGACTCCAACACTCTCGAACAACCTAGACAAAATCAGAGTGCCTGGTCCACATTTTAAGAAACTTGAAGTGTGAATGACGAGAAGCATCAATGCAAGAATAATTAATCAGAAGAGGGCTATGATCAGAACTAATATGGTGCAGATGTGTCATAATAGTAGAGATGGTCGAAATCCCATTCTAATTTGTAAGACCCCTATTGAGCCTAGCTTTAATGCAACCTACTCCATGTTGGCCATTCCTCCATGTGAACAGCGGTCCCAAGGAATCAATATCCAAAAGAGAAGCATACTGCATGAAGTCATGAAAGGCGTTCACAGATGCGTGTAAAGGAATGTTTACCCCAGATTTTTCATGAGAATAAAGGATATAATTAAAGTCACCTGCCATCATCCATGGGTCAGAAATAGCTAAAGAAATAAGGGCATCCCAAGTAAGTGTCCAATCATGAAGATGTCAACTAGCATAAATAAAGGTAATATAATGGGTTTTTTGCATGAAAACCATTGTTAAAAGTGAATTTGTAAAAAAACTATTCCTAAAAATGTATTAGCAGGTATATCACTGAGTTAATTCAAATAGTGCATAAATGCCATTTAAGCGTGATTTTCTTGCAAGTTGTTGGTAAAAAGAAGTGATATGCATGCGAATAAATATGGCATTTTTGCACAATTCAGATTACACAGTGATATACATGCTAATACATTTTTAGGAATGGTTTTTTTACAAATTCACTTTTAACAATGGTTTCTATGCAAAAAACCATAATATAATATACCACAGAGTTGACCACCTTTAGAGCGACAAATTGATCATGCATTGTGACAATATCAATTGTGAGGGAAGAGTGCCAAAAAATCCACACCTTGCTGACAAGGGATCCACTGGATATGTATTTAGTCAAGTCAAGTAAAGAAGCAATACGATCCATAGAGGATATCTGAATCATCGGTTCAAGAATAGCTGTAATAAGAATTTTATGAGACTTACATAAAGAAACCATTATCTGAGTAGAGAGTGTATTGCCAACACTCCTGATATTCCAAACCAGACAATTAATCATGGGAAACTTGTTCACTCTTCTGGGCCCTTGTGATAGGCCTTATCGAGATACATCCGTGGAGAGAAGCACTCTCTATAATTTTATGTTCTTGAACTTTCATACCATTGTCTGAAGGAGGAGGAACCTCCGTGTTGATAATAGAAGGCATAGGTGTACTGTCCACTCGAGCAAAGGACTACTGAAATTGATGAACTACCAAGAGAGGTCTATGAAGGAGGTGGGAATAAGAGTTGGGCGAGGATACCTCATCGTTGAGAACCTCCAAACCAAGGATCTGCATAGGCATTGGATATGAGGTATATAGAGAGCCATCGTGCATATAGTCCATCTGGGCCTGAACATCAAAGAGAAATCTAACTACCTCGCAGATAGTGGTGTCATAATCAGCAATATGGCGCAGTGGAGGCGAGGTCGGGACAACCATAGTTGACAGTGGGGTGGATTGAATGAGCCTTGGGCAGGATAGAACAACAGGGAGTAGGGCCTTCACCAAGGGATCAACCAGAACAACAGGGGTCTACATAGGCACGGGTGTCAAGGCATGCAAGGGGGTGACGTGCATAGCCACAACAGTTTTAGAATGGCCCAGAGCATCAGCTATCTCACTGAAATTAGTGTCATCGGCAGAAGTAGGGTGCACACATGCCGACAACGAGGGAATTGCCAGTGGAGGGATAGGGCTGCCTTGCTTCTCTTGAGTTGCTTTGATGGGCACATGGCATATGGAAATAGCAGAGGTTGGAGCTTGAGAAACCAGAGGAGTAACAGAGGGGGGTTGTAGCTCTACAGGGGTTGATGACATAGGTTGGGGTGGCACTAGTGCTTGGCTCTCTTGTGACAAATCATGAATTTGTAATGAAGGGATGCCGGTGGCATCAAGGTCTCTATTGAAGAGTTGGAAACGTCACAATTTATCCAACCGTTGGTATCTTTGAAATCCATTGCTTCTGAGGGCAGTGAGGGCAGGCGGGCTGAGCAAGGGTGGCTGCACGAGCAAGAGTATCTTGAGCAAGGACGAACACTTGCATAGATGGCCTGAGTAGGGGCTGACTGAGCAGGGCCAAATGAGTAGGGATAGGTTGAGCAGGGGTAGGCAGATCTTGATGGTTATCTTCATGTGGAGGGGGGCAGCGATTCTCAACAGTACTAGGGCTTGCTTGATTGGGCCAATGATTCTCAGTAGCACGACTCTTAGCAGTTCGATGGCATGACGAAGCCTCAGGACCAAGAAGCTTGCAAGAAGTACAATAGAGAGAGACCTTAGGATAAATATATCCTACCAATAACCATCACTAGAACGTAGTCCAATCGAGATGTGAGAAGGCCGAGGACGAAGGATGTCAATCTCAACACAGGCATGGGTGCTCGCAACATAGGTAAGCTGCGATGTTCAGAGGGCAACTTGGAGCACATATCATGGATTCCCGGCTATTGAACGTACGCAGACTTCGTGAAATAAATTGGCTTTGAGACCCAAAAACTCAACTCAGAGGGGGACCATCAATGATTCTTTGTTGCATTCAAACTTGGGAGTCGGTTTGAAGAAATGGAACAGATACCCCTTAATCAAAAGTTGTTCACAAAGCAATATATTGCATGTAATCATCTTTCTTAGTACAATGGATCGGAAGGTGACTGTTATTAAGCACGCCTATGACAAATTCTCCTTGGACCCCCAAGTGTTGAGATAGCAAAGATTTAATTTTCGGGTATGGGGGACGGCTATATGGAGTCTTAGCCACCAACGCAAATTAAAGCAGGACAATGGTAACATTCTTCTCTTCGTCGAAGAAGAAGCACGCTAGCTCGTCTCAATCTGTATAAGCCATAGAGTGAACTTAAAAAGCAACCGGAGGGAAGAACTTCTCCTCCGCCACAACACGAGCATAACTATGCTGAACATCAACATTACTAAGAGTTATGAAATTTTGAGATTTGAAGGAACTAAGATATCTTGGAAGAAAGCATCTTAGTATTTTAACTCACTTTCTTTTTTGTAAATATATTATAAGTTCTATGACTTGTCATAGACGTAAAGTTGTTTAACATATTATTTCTAATTAACACATCTCCTTTAAATCCTTGCATATATATACATATATATATATATATATATATATATAGCTCGGAAATTATAAATTCATCCACTCCATTCTCAGTGTCTATCACAATATTGGCATTTGTGGCTATGAATGTAATCTTCACTCTACCACTTATCCTTCGAAAGATTATTTTTGGTATTAGTGTTTCTATATATTCATCTCTCCAAAGATTTTTATTTACATCAGATTTTCTGGCACCTGTAACAAGTATAGGGAATATATTGAATGGTTCATATCCTGAAAATTTAAGTTTAATGTTTATTCTATTGATTTTCTGACATTGAAGTATTTTCTTTTGCATATTATTAGATATACTGATATGACTCATTTACTTATTCTAATAATTACTCATTTTTCACGACTTTCAATAATTATTTTGATTCCTCTTGTATAATTAAGAGAATAATTACTCCCTTTTCACGGTTTTTAGTTGAACCATTTCGCTAGGTTGTATATCTCTATTTTGGTTGGAGTATTATGTTTTGATATACTATTACATATAACAGAATTTTCCATTTTTTTCTAAATCTTATTTTTATTTCTCTTTCCACTATTATTGTTTGTACAGAATCTAATTAATCCAGTTAAAAGAGTAGTTATAATTGTTTTTAGATATCTGATTTCTTTCAGTTTCCTTTTCTTCTAAATTTATTGTTTTTTGTATCTCATGTAGAATTTGATTTATTATTTTAATGAGATTATTACAAATAAATTATTGTTAAATATAAATTTGTAAATAAAAATCAATCATAAAAATATATTAGTAGACATATCACTGCGTAAAATATATTGTACAAATATGTTATTTTTACTCGTAAGTATTATATTTTTTGTCAACAATGTTTTTTAAAAAAAGCACACTTAGATGGTTGATCTTACATGACATTTATATATGCACTATTTGAAGATCGTAGAAATTTCGGTCACTCTTGGAATATATGTTCTTCCATAATCTAAGAGATTCCTATAAATTAACCTTTGTAATTGTTTAAGTGTGTCAAAGTTATCAGGGATTTTTTTTTATCTTACCTCACATTTTTTTTGATGTTGCTGAATGAGCTGTATTTGCACGAAGGTTTGATCAGATGCTATTTTTCCTTCAGCTTCCTTTTATAGCTTGATCACATGTTGTTCAGCCATTTGCAATAATTCTGCTACTCTCCTGACACTTGAGGTGTGGTCAAGATTACTTTGAAGTCCCCTTGAGACTTTTCAGATCACATTCAATGCTTCATAGGATATTGGGTTAATTCTACAAGGTCTACAGTATTTTTTTATATTCAGTCTTGGACTGGGTTAAACCATGGATAACTCTTTGGCTTTGTTTGAAAGATTGATTTGGACTGACCCCTCGTTAAAAATTTTCTAACAAAAATTCCACGTTACTCTAATTTATCGTGCAAGTCACGTCATTATTAGATTGCTTACAAAAAATAAAGAAAAGATCAAATGAATAGTGATGAACATATTTTTTAAAAAATCGATCAATTTTATGTTTAATTTTTTTAATAATCAGATGATAACGTGACTTACACGGTAAGTTATAGTGATTTAAGACTCACGTTAATTTTTTTTAAAAAAATAAAAGACACTGCACAGCCAAGGTGTCTACCACACCCGAGTGTGCAACAAGCCTTATTCTAGCTCTTTGGTTTTGTTTGAAAGATTGATTTGGACCAAGCCCTCGTCAAATTGCATATTTTACTATGAGAGATGATCAAGTAAGGACGTGTTTATTGAATCATTTCATGCGAACGTCTATGTTAATTTTTATGCGCGAATGTGAATCTTTACGCACTTAGCTATATTACACTTAACATAGGCGTTTAAAAGTTCACATAGACATACAAAAGTTCACATGGACGTATAAGAGTTCACATAAGTGCATAAAGATTACTGTCTATGTAAATGTTTATGTGTCTATGTGATTTTTTTCCGCCTATGTTAACTTTTATGTGTTTGTGTGAACTTTTTATGCGCCTGTGCGAACTTTTATATGTCTATGTTAAGTGTAATATGGGCGCATAAAAGTTCATATAGGCCCATAAAAGTTAACATAGGCATTCGCATGAAAGGATTCAGTAAAGACGTCCTTACTTGATCATCTCCCTTTTACTATTGGATGTTTTCTTGAGAGAGGTATAACATATGTGGGCATATATTTTGAGCCTCTCATAATATTGGACGATGAGCTACTGACTTTATTGTGTGAAGGGAAATGCTTAATACCCATCCTGGCCGTATGAAAATGGGCACCAAGTATGACTCATGTGTAAATTGAAAGATGTACCGATGTTATGTTGAGCAATCGATGCATTTGGAATTGGAAGAGAAATATTCAGAGCTGTAGAATATTATTGTGCCAAATTTCAGCTGCTAGGAAATATTTGAGATATTGCCTTGATCAGGATCATCATTATTCTTCATGATGCTCCATGCACTCCACGGATTATTATTTGCTTGTTTCCCCCTTTTTCATCTTGATGATGAGATAGATAGTCCGCAATAATATTTTGATAACCAAGGATATGCTTGATATCATAAGAGTATTCTTCTAATTGCATGAACCATCCAGTCCTTCGACTTAAGTAGTCCATTGTCTGATACTGTTTAAGTGCATGGCTTATTTTGGAATTTGCCTTAACAATTACATCTACACATCTTATGTGTGAATATTTTATTTTAGTTCAATCCCAAATAAAAGTATGCAACACCCTTTGCAAAATAAGAGATAAGGATAAAAGTCTATCTATTTAGTCAAAAGTCTTTAATTTAAAATCTTCTCCGTTATATGAAAAAGTCTTTGTCGTCTCTCACCACGAGGTAAGATCTAGTTAGGCTAACTTAACCATGGTCTAGCCTAACTAGGGGAGAGAAACAAATTATAATACCCCCACCCCCACAGAGATATGGAGAGAGAGAGAGAGAGAGCAGAGTGGGAGGGTGAGAAACCTGCCATCTAGGTGTGGGGGAGAGAGAGAGTTGCAAGGGGAGGAGTGAGAGAGAGAGAGAGAGAGGAAAGCACGGGTAGGGATGGGTAAACATATAGATTAGGGGTACTTTTTTTAATTTTAAAAGAATTTAAGGACTTTAAATTAAATATCCTTTTTATTTTGTTATAATTTGAAGTTGCGTTAGATTATTGTTAGTTATAATATATATATATATATATATATATATATATATATATATATATATAGCTATCTATAATAGCTTCCGTACTTTTGATGTGGACTCTAGACATATATGATGATGGTTAATCAAACTTTACAAAATTCACAACTACTGAACTTTGCAAAATGTCAAAATTTGTGTGCACGTGCTCCCTTCCTCTTAGTTCTAGTTTAAGCTTTAAGAATCACATTCTTTAGTTGTGTCAAAGATTGTAAAAAAAAATGTAATTATTCTATTATTTTTATTGGGGATTTTTATAACTATACCCCTATAAAAGTCAGTACTTGTTTATATCCCCTTACTTTTTACATATACTCTTTATTTACCTAATATTGTTACATTTATACTCCCCTGGTTTCGAACTGTCGATAGAAGATGGATATCCCAATAAATATGTCACGGAACCGTTTGGATACATGAAATACCAATTGTTTACGTACTAATATTATATTAATCAATACACACATAAATAGTAATACTGTTACAATTATATATATATGAGGGGTTTATTTTTATAAGTATTCTTGAGTTGTTCCACACTTCCACGGTAATTAGTGGCAGGCATAGTTTTACAAATCGGTACAATACAATGCGAATTATTTGTACTGAATCGTACCACTTATAAATCGATACGATCGATGCGTGGCACACTACCAATATATTTTTAAATATTATATATTTTATTTTATGTTTAATATTTCTTGATAGTTAAGTTGATCAGGGGTGACCGTTCGAAACACGTGAATGTCACGTTTTTTCACATTTTTTTTTAAATTTTCACGACAAACGTGAGATTTGAATCGAACATATGACGTTCGAACAGGTGACACCCTAACTCACTCAGCTACACATGATTTCATGTTAATATTTACTCTAATAAATATTTATTATATTTTGTATTCTTGATACACTGCAGTATAATATGGTACGATGTCGTATCATATCATATTAGTACAAAATTGACACGGCCGATAAGATCGGGCCGTCAAATCTTGATCATAGGTAGTAAAATTATTATTTTTAATTGATATCTACTCTAAGTATAATATTTATATGATTATATATGTAATTATCTTCTTGCAACTATTCTATTAACTACTATTATTTTTAGAAGACCGGAGTCTGAGTTGGGTGTCAACGGTGCCGGGCCGAGTGAGCCGCACCAGAGTCGCAGACCTCCCACTCCCGCCTCCGCTGTGGCGTGCCCGCAAATCTCCACGGCGGCGGAGCTCATCCGGCGGCAGCCAGTCAGGAAGCAGCAAGAACACAGCGTGGAGAGCGCAGAGAGAGAGAGAGGGGGGGGGATAGGTGGGTGGTAGTGGTGGGGGCGAATGGCGCTGCGGCGGGCTCTGGGGTTGTCGGATGGGGAGATGATGAGGTCGGACGCCAAGCCCTGCTCGAGGCTGATGAGGCACACCGCCGCCATCTACACCGTCGGCGGCGCCCTCGGTTTCTGGGTCCTCTGCCGCCTCCACTACGGTATATGTGCTCGCTTCTTCTTGCTCTGGCATGTATCCAAAACCCTATACCCTAACCGATAGAACTGCAGAGAAGAGAGAAAGAAACTCAGGGAATCGTTCTCGGAATGTTTTCGGTGTCTGTTTTGGGGCAATCCCCCTCGTTCAATCCAGATTTTGAGAAAAAAAAAGGTTTTGGTTTTTCCCTCGTGCCTTAGCTTGGCTCTGGTTTCTGTAGACGACGCTCTCCACCTGTTCGACAGATTGCCCAAAGCAACAAACGTCCTCCCCTCGCGATGCATTCTTTGGCTGTCAGCTTCGCTATGTAGATTAGATGGGTTTGAGGTTTCAATAGGTAGTCTGTGTTGGGAGTTTCTTTATAGCTTCTTATATGGGTCCCTATGTATGCCTCTAGTCAACCTAGCTTGTTCTGCTGATAGCATTGTGGTTTCTATCTTTCCAATTCCTTGAGTTTTGTGGATCTTCTTGCCATTTCTGTTGGCAGAAATAACATCCTTAAGCGTGAACTTGGGGGTCTAATTTTGGATTCTCTTCTTTAGTCTAGTAAATTTACAAACTGAAGCTTTGTGTATGAATGCTTGGTGCCGGTCTTCCTTCCTTTATCAATTAACTGCACTTTACTAGTATGGGCCGTGAAAATTTGACTAGTTATCTACCGTCCGTGACAATCTTGTACTTTGATTGAAATTAATGAAGGTCCAAGGATAACTGTGCCGAGGAGTCTGAGGTGGGCAACCTGTGGAGCGATATCAATGGGTTCAACCACGGCCTTGTTGGTTCGCCTCTTCAGTCCAGAGTGTGAGCCACAGAATATAGCCGCATTTGACAAGGTGAAATAAAAACCATTGTTTTGGTGAAATTGGTGTATCTTCCCACTTCTTGCTGATGTATGATGTGTATTATGCTTCATCCCACTCAGTAATTTTATGAAGAATATTTGTAGGGAGTTTACCTTCTCTAAAGGACCTGACAGAAGGCCTGTATGGAACTGGTACCTGGATTAGTCTTTTTTTAAAAAAACAATCAAAATGAGCATTGACATTTGATCAATTTGTGGAGGCGCCCTTTCTTTCTTTCATGAGTAATACCTGTTGCAATTTGGAGTGCAGCAAACTTGCACCCCGATTCTCCATTGGTCCACATGGGGCTGATGGGACTTGAGGAGCAAGAAAGTATCTAAAAAAAAATTGAACCGGCATGGGTCCCATATGTTTGAGTATTTTCTTGCTCCCTGAGTCCCATCGATCGCATGTGGACCAATGGGAACTTGGGGTGCAAATTTGGTGCACCCCAAGGGTTTACAGCAAGTATTACTCTTCCTTCGTTTAGTCCTAATTTTCCCCCTTTCTTTACAGGTAAGACTAAGTTCCTTTTGGGGGTTAATGCTAAGTATTGCAGAGAGAATATCAATAGTCACCATTACAAGGTGATGCAAAGAAAAGCACGTGAAGTTTTCATTAGGAGATCAGTTGGCACAAGACTCAGCATTACCCCCCCCCCCCCCCCACAAAAGAACTTAGTCTTACCTGTAAAGAAAGGGGGAAAAATAGGAGTGAATGAAAGAAGACTAATACTTGCTGTAAACCCTTGGGGAGCAACAAATTTGCACCCCAAATTCCCATTGGTCGATGGGATCAAGGTTTGTCATTCCGGTCGGATCGATCGTACCAGTTTTACCTTACTATTTCGTACCATAAGGTGTCAAGATTAAAAAATTATTTAATAAATATATGTTATTACAAAATATTACGTGTGACTTAGTGTTAAGCAAGTGTGTTTGTTGTGTGTGAGGTAATAGTTCAAATCTTATGAATGTCATATATTTTGACTTATTTTTTTCAAAGAACAATGAAAAAAATAAGAAAATAGTCACTAGTATGTTTTGAACACGAATCTTAACCAAATTATGTATGAAATCATATTTGATATAAAATAATATATATAATATTTAAAATATATAAATTATATATCAGTTGCGTATCACATATTGATCGTACCAATCAGTGATTGGTACTGTCCGATACGGGTGATACATCCTAATTTGGGATGCAAATTTGTTACACCCCAATGGTTTACAGCAATTATTTCTCTTCTTTCGTTCGGTCCTAATTTTCCCCCTTTCTTTACAGGTAAGACTAAGTTCTTTTTTTTTTTTTTTTTTGGGGGGGGGGGGGGGGGGGGTTAAATATAAGTCTTGCGCCAACTGATCTCATTCCTAATGAAAACTTCACATGCATTTCTTTGCATCACCTTGCTATGGTGACCATTGATATTGAGTCTCTCCGCAATGCTGCAGGCAAGTTGTTTTGCACCGGTGACTCTCGAGAAATGCTAGGACCGATGAATAGTTCTGAAAAATGGGAAAGAAGTTGAACCCAGATATGGTGTAAGAAAAACCTGAGAAGGATTCTCTTGCCATTCTTTCAAAAGAAATCTTTCAAAGTGCATGGCATCACAATTTGTAAAAAGTTAAAAATGGTGAAAAACACAGCTGTAATCGTGAATACCCTGATAGGAGTCCATGTGGCACAACCGTAGAGGAGGAGGAGGAGAGTAGGGAAGGGGCTCCAAACGAATCCAATTGAAATAGGAAAACACCAAGTAAAACATTTAGGCCCCATTTGAAAACCCGTTAGGGCTGCCTTGTTCGACCAACAAGGTCGAATAAGTCTTAACCGGGTGCTGTGTGTGAGGGGGGGAGGCAGCCCGCCCCACGAAGCGGTCGACCGCCTCCCGACAATTCGTTTATCAAACAAGGCCTAATTGATTATTGAACCGTTGTCGTCGAATCGGCGGAAAAAAATCGTTATATTCTCGTAGGGCCGCTTTGTCTCTCGGGTGGGGTGACTTATTCGACCTCCATCGCCTGAATAAGTCGCTCCACCTCGGTTAAAGGGGAACGAGTGTGAGAGAAAATTATGGAGTTCATAATTTTCTCTCACATCGAGTTATTATTCCCGCTATCTTAACCCGTAAACAAAGAAGGCCATATAGTGTATAGTATAGATTTTCTCTCTCCTCCTCTACCTCACGTGGTAACCCTAACTAGACCCGTAAACGAATCGGATACGGAACGGATAGCGTGATATTCGAATTCGTATCCGATTACTAATCGAATTATCCGATTAATAATCGAATTATCCGTCGGATATTTTATTCGGATAATGATCGGATAAATACGAATTTGAATTCGGTTCGAATTTTAAACGGATAATTACTAGACCTACTTAGGGGTGAGTTGTGTTAGCCGTGTAAAAGCATCGTATATTATTTTCTTTAAAAAAGAGTGAAAGTTATTTTTATTTTAGAAGATGTTATCAAAAGATTAGACTTTATCCTAAAAAATAAGAGATAACTTACCAAATGAGTGTAAGTGAATTTTTTATTTTTAAATTATATTTTGAGATAAAAAAGATAAAAAAGAGTAATCAAATAATATATTAAAATTTAAATTAATTATATATAAGATATATGTATCATTAGATTTTTATCTAAGAGTTCATATTCGATCGGATAATATCCGACATGGATATCTCAATATCCGAATTCATATCCAATTAATAATCGGATATTCGATTAAATTATCTGTCGGATATTTTATTCAGATAATTATTTGATTAAACGACTTCAAATTCAGTTCGTATTTTAAACGGATAATTACCCGGCCTAATCCTAACCGCCAACATAACAACCTCCCCACCAAACTGCCGAGCAACTCTGCGACTGTCGTTCCCGCCGGGCTCGCCTCAGGCAAACGCCGCCCCCCCACTACCGGTGACGTTCCCACTGGACAGAACCGTGGCCAGGCTTTGCTTTGCCATCCCCACCAACCTCCGGGCAGATCTTCAGCCGCCACTGCCGGTGACCTAGCCTTGAGAAAACGCCTTAGCCCCAGCTGTCGATGACCTTCCCACCGGACACTGCCGCCACCGTGCTCTACTTTGCCGGCCCGTGCACCACACAGACAGATGGAGAGAGCACGGACAGAGGGGGAGAACACAGACAGTGGGGAAGAGAGAAAGAGGGATCAGAGAGAGAGAGGGTGTCGGACCCCCTCCGGCACCGGCACCGGCACCCCCAACCAACGAGTGGGTGGATGGCATAGGGACGCAGTCCACAGGCATAGCAAAAATTGCATGAATCAATTTCTTTGAGAAGCTTCCATTACCATACACCCAGTTCACAGCCCGATGGCACAATCACATTGTGGCCAAATAACTCAATTATTTATTGCTACAAATAAGTTTACAGAGAAAAAAAAAAGAACTAATCCTCTCATACAACCACTAAACAGCAAGACTACAGCCTTAATCTTAACTCAATTTATTAAGTCAGCAAGCTCTACCATCAGGTGAAAAAAAACTGTGCAAGGGAAAAATGGCATGCATGAATTTTCTTTGACAAAAGGACAAACTCAAGCGGGCGTCATTCACAAATGCTGTCTCCAACTCGGGCTACAAAAACACAGACTTCATCATGAGGGCACTGACCAGGCGATTCCCATCTGAGGACTGGGGTCTTTGATGATCAAACGAATAACAAGCAGAAGAACCCTCAGGAATTGGTTTCCTGATGGGTTCACAAGGCTCTGGAGAAACCAGGTCGGAATAACCTTCAAGGTACGAGCATTTCCATGGAGGATCTGATGTTACATTGAGGAAGATATTGGACAGACAGATATCTCTGAAAGCATCCCCTTTGATCCCCTCAAGAAGGCCGGCCAGCTTAATATTTGTTCCCGCTATGTCCTTTATGGTGATCCTACTTATGGAAGGAAGCGCCTCCGGGTCATAGTGTTCATCTGGGTGCTCCCCATATTGGCCGGTTATCCTGAAAGCCATCTCCACATTGGTCATTGTCACATCAGATACAAGTATGTTTTGAACATATCCACCACGGCCAGGAGATGTTTTTATTCTAATGCCATGCTTTGAATTGAATAGATGGATGCCCTCTGCCTGGACTTCCGATATACCTCCTGACATCTCGCTTCCAAAGGCGATTCCGGCACCAGCCTTGGACTCTCCGACAATGCCACGGATACTTATATTGGAGCTTGGGTGAGCAAAAGATATGCCATACTCATCCCACCCACTCTTGATAACAATGAGATCATCACCAGTACTGATGTAGCAATCTTCAATGCACACGTTGTTGGATGAATCTTGAGTGCAATTTCAAACATAAGCTCAGACATGACAGTACATGGATTTTCTACAGAGGTACATTCATAAAAATGACATGCACATGCACAGTCATAGAATAAGGATGACACATGATCATGATAGATGTGCCACTTGGCTTATTTTATTTTCCAAATGATAGGACAGTGATGAATAGCAGTTAAAAAGGGAGAACAGAAACCATAATTGGCCTTGGATCTGGATCAACCAAATGATAAGAATTCCACCGATATTCAAGCATAAACCATCCACAAATACTGTATGTCTGCATATACATATACATACATACATATACATATATATGGTTTTCAACCCCAATAATCTTTCATCTTTACAGATTAGTCTCTCCATTCTGGATATTTACTCAAGCCCTCACAATTACACATTTATTTGATAAACACCATTTGGAGGGGCTTTTTTGTCAGCACCTGAGGGGCTTATTTGTAATGATATGGGGTGTTTCACTAAATAACTTGATCTTTTAAGGAGTATAAATAAATATCTGGATGGAGGGCTAATCCACAAACATAAAATATGACGGGGGTTGAAAATTAAGCATTCTTATATATGTATATATATTATTCTGGTGCAGTTGACATTTTTCGAAAAAAGATAAAAATTATTCACTAAACTTTCCAATGTCAAATTTCATCACTCTTTTGGCATGAATTTTATGATACCATTTAGCATTTTTCAGATTTGCAAAGCCATTAACTAATAAGATACTAATGAGAACAAATAACAAGGTAGCACGTTTTACCTTGTATAATCTCTCCTTGATGGATCTCCCCATTTTGTCTAGCTCATAGAGAATCTCTTTCCAGTTTCAAGTTGAAATTCCTAAACCATAAAGGCATCTTTTTTCTTTATCAGTTATTTACATCCAGCTAGTCTCATCATTTCCCGTTAAACTATTGCTGACTCAGTATTTTTGAACTTGAAATGTCAATCACCGACAAAATACTAATGGGATCTAGTTTTCTAGAGAAAAAACGTGGCTTTGCACCACTAATGGGATCTAGTAACTAAATTGTTTGCTACAATTTGTATAACCTCTCCTTGGCAGTTAACGATATCTTCACATTTCGTCTATTTGATTCATAGTTCTTAACAGTATCTCTTTCGAATCCTAAATCACAACTCAGCATTCAAGCATACAAGTAATTGAGGCCTGCTAATGATGTAGCTTTTTACACACTACTCACTCTTTTAATTTCCTTTGTCAGTCTTCTATTGAATGATTCATCACTCATCTGAAGATTGGAAGAGCCACGTCCATTGAGGAAACTCACATTCAAATACAATTTTGATTAGACAATAAGAAATAATCAAACAGAACATAGTAGGCAATATTAAGTTTGCCATCATCACTTCTTGCCAGTACCTCGAGATGTCAAAATAGAAGAGATATCAGAGAGGCGGAGATCCTGGGGAGATCTCACTTTGCCATTTCAAACAGGAGAGGAACCATCTCTGGACCTAGAGAGAGAGCTCTCGATGAATGGCAATCTGCCTAATACAAATCACTAATTACTATTGCCTTGGGTTTTTTTTGGAAAACACACACACACCCCAAGGCAATAGTAACATAGTAATTAGTGATGTGTTTTCAGCATATACTATTGCTACTACTTTAATTGGACCATTCCTTTATTGATCACCTTCCATTGAGGATATAATTATGGTGTAAGAGGTTTATAATTGTTTTTTTCACACAAGGTTCCATTTTTGTATGGCACAAGGACATTGGATAAGTTTATATAATTTGTTTGCTCTACGTTCTATGCTTCTACATAGCCTTTCAGTGTGGAAACTCTATGTCAAGACAAGTTTATTATTAGAGTGTGGCAAAAGTGAAACAGATAAATCTCCTCTTCAAATGTATGAAACATTGCTAAAAGCAGTAACTGTAAAAAATGAATATAGTTTACCATTTAGGAGCCAATGTTGATATTCAGACTGTTAGACTATTTAGTATTATACATCCTCCTCCGTCATGTAAACTTGAGGCACACATCTAAATTATTACGATGTTATTGATACTCAAGGTTGTAGATCCTCTTCAGTATTGCTACTGAGGAATATGGTATATTGCCTACATAACCATAATTACATCTTTCCCATCCTCCCTTGTAATAAATAGATTCTAGATATATTTATATCTTGCCCATTCTATTGCCTACATAAATAAGTTTCAGTCTATAAGCAATTAGAAGACATTCATTTCTCTGGTTGCAGTGAAGACTCATAGAGCAAAGACTTTCCAATGAATCATTCTCTCCCATTGCTGGAGAACTCTTTCAATTATTAAATGATGTTTCCGAATCAAGTTAATCATGCTTCCAGTCCCCTTGCTGATTATATTACTTTTTGTTCCATTCTGTCCCATAGTAAAATCAATCATGTGTCATATATTATCTATTGGTGTGCAGTGTAATTCAGATTTGGCAGCATGTTCCTGAAACTTATGGATGTAAAACTGTGTCTATGTTATGTTTGGTCTTTAGTCTATTGCCTTGCGGCTAGGGATGTCAATGGTAACCGATAATCCGATAACCGTCCGCTTCGTTAGCTTAACGAACAGCAAATGGATAGTATTTTTCTTTCCGATAAATTAACGGATACGAATACGGATATATCCGGTTTCTTAGCGGATACGGATATGGATACACCTCATTCCGAATCCGTATCCGTCCGTTACCGTTAAACAAGTTTGTATTTGACTCAAATAATTTAGTGTCTTGATGAAAATGATATTGAAGATGAGATATGTGTATAATTTAAGTCATTTCTATTTTCATGATCGTAAAATATTTCTAAATTACAAGATATTTTTATAATTTTTTAAATTATCAAATTAATATATTCTTTATTTTCATGAAATGTATGTATAAAGAATGAGAATACGATGGAGATTAAAGTCCAAAAGAGTTAGTTTATTTTATTATTTAAACTTTATATGTTTCATATTATCTTTGGGGATATTATAATATTATATATTTGTATACTTTTAATTGCATTATATGTTGACTCATGAAATATGATGATATGAGAACTAAATTGAAATGTGTTTGTTTATCATATGGATTGTTCTTTTTAATTTAAAATTTTTTCTAATTGAGTTAATTTACATCTTAAATTTTAATCTTATATGTACTTTTATGTCCGGTAACTATCCGCTAACCGTCTGTTAACCGTATTTTTCGGATACTCGATAACGGTTTTCGGATACACCACTTTCCGAATACTTAACGAACAGCAAACGGATACAGTTCTTCCCTATCGGATACGGATACGGATAGTCCACTATCCGTACCGTATCCGACCCGTTGACATCCCTACTTGCGGCATCATCCACTAAGAGAGTGGCCTTAGTCGGGTGTCAACAGAATCCATTTACCCAATCCTCCGACATGATACCGACAATTTGGAAACAGAAATTAACTTCGTTCTATTTCCATTATCTACCTTAACCATAAATGCCAACAACATTTCAGAATCAAAGATGGAAAGCCAGGTTTCTGATAATATTTCCATATAAGAGCTAGTCTTCCTCACAAACAGAGCCAGCCAATTATACTTAGTCAATTGGCATTGGACCTCCTAGGGCACCATGAAATAGTGCCAAACTCCTCCCATTCACCTTACCAGGCAGTATGGAGAAAAAGGGGGGGAAAAGACACTACCACAGAGCAAAGAAAAGTGCACTCAGGCAGTCAGGCCTTGTGACCAGGGATCATGGTTGGTCCTCCCTTCCCCACCCCAGAATATGCTCATCTAAGGAGTGAACTGCTGGAAGCCCAAGTGTTATTGGCCTGAAAATGTAATAAGAGCCAGTGGGCCCCCTACTACTTTTGTTCTTGTGCCTACAGATTTAACTGCCTAATAGGGCCATCCTGATAAGGCTCAAATTAGTATTGCCCATAATTCAAAGATTTTCAACAGATTTTGTGAACACGTACTTCCGATCTCATCTCTGGAGGGAATATGGTAATCAGAAACAAAACTGGAAGCAGGTGACTCTGACTCTGTTTCCAATGTGGTTTACAGGATTGGCTGATCCGAATCAGGATCAAATCCAGCCAGACCACTTATTGGGAGGCGGGAGTGGGGTTACACACAACCTTTTTCCCTGTGGATGTAAAGGATTACTAGGGAAAGAAAACAAAAGCAAGAGTGAAATTTAGACTAAATTGGGTTGAGCCAACCTGGTTCGGGGTTGACAGAACTTTTCAGTCTAGGGGTTGTTAAACCACCAGTTCATGACTGGATCTCAACCTGGGTTCCCCAGCTCATACCCCATACCCCCAGTGCCAAACCCCAATTCACGTTTGATCCCTATGGAGCACTGTGTTGATGTTGCTTCCATACGATATGAGTGTTATTGTGTTATATTGATTTTTATGATTTTCTAAAAATAAAAAATAAAGCCTGTATAGGGATCAGCTTTATTCCTTTGGATTGGGCACTTTGGCTGATCCTATCATGATCCTTATCTAATAACGCCATGGTAATCCCTGGTCACAATCCAACTCTACTATACTTCCACTCCAATTATTCTGATTCAAAGTAGAGTTGGAAACATTTGCTTCCCACTCCATTTCCGACCCAACAGGTAGAGATGTTATGTTTACTGTTATTTGAAGTGATATACTGTCATTTGCTACTTAGTCATGATTAAATGCCTTACAAACATCAGCATCCTCTTGATAGTGAAATCAAAAGCTGGCCTTCACAAGTTTGTGATCTTGTATCTATGTTCAAAATGATAAAATTCTTTCTTTCTTTTACTGAAAGTGGATGGTACCACAAATTCTTCCAAAATGATAGCATTCAAATCATATATCCCCTATGTCACATTTAAACTTCTTACTCCACCAGACAGTGAAGTAATATTATCATTTTAGTGTTGAGGATAGTTTAGTAGTTGTTGCAGCACCAAGCATGCCATAGATGCCAGAAGAGTTTGAATCCGGCAACTGTTTGTCCATGATCAGGTCCCTCTCTCTTCAGTACACCAAGCAAGACAATGGAAGTGACATTGAGATTGGCCTTTCCGTGTATTTTCATGCTTACAGAGTTGTATATACAATGGGCTTAAGTTACTGTGTCTCACATTTTACTGTATTTACAATGGTAGGGCATTGGCAAAACAAATGAACCACTTAAGAGTTAAAACCTCTGTCAACATGTTGGGTAGTCTATACAGTCTTCCTGCTAACATCTCTCTTCAGCACAAGTCAAATTACGAAGAAGTTGCTGGGAAAATTCTATTAGAAGATCTTTATTAGATGACTGGTCTAAGGTTCGACGACACACAACACCATATAAGTTCTAAATCATTTCAGTTCCTTGAATGAAACTTTCTTTTCACATGAAGATGAAAGTGCAAAGCAAGAGAACCGAATGTGCTTGACACAATCACCTATACTTCCTGGGTATCATTTGATCGTATATGAAAAAAAAGAAAATGCATCAAACAAGGTCAAATTGGAAAGATCCCTTAATTACATCCGTGAAGACAAGAGAAAGATGATCATAACGATTTCTAAAAAGTGCACAAAATGAAGACAAACTAATATGAACGACAGATTTTATTTCTTTACTTTCCATGATAAAGCTGAAAAAGGTACTGAAGTTGAAAGATGATGGTACCAAATCTACAATCACACAATAAAGAAAAATAAAAAAAGAGTAGAGGGCATTGCATAGGGGGGAAAATACTGAGTTTTCCTACCTGGATCAATTCCATCCGTATTTGGTGAATCAGGAGGTGCAAGAATCGTGGTATTCTGGATGAGGACTTGGCTGTTAATCCACCAAAAACAGTCTCAACTCTCAACTACTCCTAACACATGAAACTCCACTCGTGCATTGATTCATAAAGGTAATAATATAAAAGCAACGGAATTCCTGAAGTGACAAACCTGCAATATACAGGATGGATGGCCCAAAATGGGGAATTTTTGAAAGTCAAATTTGAGATAACCACCCCGGTTGAAAACATCAGCTCAACCAGAGGCGGACGTGTATGGTTCAATGTATGGCTCCTAAACCAATCCCACCAAACACTACCTTGGCCGTCAATTGTTCCATTCTGACCTGAAATACTCAAATTAGTGACAATGTCAGCAATTGTCCCATAAGCAGAAAACTGTGGTTTCCATGTATTGCACTTCAACTCTTTACTAAGTGCCATTACTTCTTCTGTGTCCTACTAACCTGTTATTATGACATCTGTAAGGTTGGAACCAAATATGAGGCTCTGGTGCCTTCCACCTGGCAGCTCTCTACCTCGTCCATATGATGGCAATGGATCAATGATTGGCCAATCAGTAGAATCCTGGAACAGATTCAAAGCAGATGCATTAAAAGCTATGCATTCATGGAAATCACTTGTATGTTAAAACCGATGGGAATAACGTTTATTCATATGCCATATGTTAATGAATAGTGCAAGGTTGGCTAGTTCTTCTATTCTATCTGCTCTCATGTTCAACCTTTGAATTTCTCAGCATAATCAACAAACTCTGTAAGTGAACAATTTCAGGTCTGAATTAGATGATATCCCTAGGTATCGAAGACAAACATCGGATCACAGCCTTCATAAATTGACCCAAGCAGAATTCTAGAGAACTCACCATCGATCCAAGAATGATAGCATCCTTGTCCAAGGATAAAGTCAGATGACTGATAAGGCTGAAGCTCCCAGTCAACCACTTCCCTGCTGGAACAAAAAGCTGAGCACCTCCTTTATTGGCAAAAGATTGGAGATAAAAAATTGCATTCTGAAATGCTTTTGTGTTGAGTGTGACACCATCCCCTATTGCGCCAAACTCAGTTATGGTAACACTGTGTGGTCGGAGGGGACTTGATCTCATCTGCTGGCAACTTGGACTACTGGCGGCAACCCATGTAGCTTTGTTGATCGCTATGACAATGAGAAGTAGATCCAGGAGCTGTAGAATAAGATATTCATATCCAAATTAGAGGTTTGAAATGCCCATATCAGCTGATGCTTTTAGTGTTGGGGAGGAAAGATATTTTAAAATTAAGTCCAAAAAGGCTAGGCTGAACTTCCAAAGGGAGTTGTTTTTTCTTTGGCCTAACAGAGTGGAAGTCCGCATGCATAACATAGGGAGCAAATACAGGCGTCACAGTGCAATAGCAAAAAAAAAAAAAACTCCTAAAATGATCGGCCACCAGATGGAAGACCCTAAATAGGGATTGGATCCAAAGCCAATGGCACAATTGGATGACCATTGAGGAATCACAAGCTGAAAGAAGCCGTTGGGGTGGAAAAACCTAAACAGCTGACAAATGTCGCAGAAGGAAACATGAAACATTGAGGACCTGGACATAGAATGTAGTTTAAAACAATAGGAATCTTGATAGAAAATTAACATAAAAAAATTATCTTCAAGGCAATTAAAACTCTTCCGTACAACATCGACCTAGAAAAGTGAAAGAAAAATAAGCACCGAAACATAATATGAAGTCATTTCACTCTCTCAGGTCAAGCAGTGAGTAACCAATACTTGGGGTTCATCTGCAGCATTGACAAGGGGGAAGGACGGTATAGTCGACTCACACATAATAAGAGAGCATAAAGGTAGTACATTTGCAACAGGATGGTGCCACATTTCTTTGTTCTTCATCTAAGATCCTTGGATCTATACAAGAAGGAACAACTAGGAATACCACAGCGGGGAAGATCACTAATGAGAAGATACCACAAAAAGTGGGGGTTTAAGGAAGAAGAAAAACTTACAATCACAGATCTCCTCATGTGAACAGGATACGGTTCCACCAATTGCAGCCGGAAACAGAAGACCGCGATCTGCTCCTCCTCCTCCTCCCACACACACTGCCTCGACTCTCGACGAGTTGCAGAAACAAACACGAAATGTGGCAAGCTCTCGACAAGCCCCACGGCAGCGCCAATCAAAGAAGAACCCAGAAGAACTCAAAGACTGGGGGAAAGAGGGGGGGAGCACATCACCACCAGCAGCCGAGCGCTGGAGTCACGACAATGACGGGTACCACATCCCAGACGGAACAAACAGCCGGGGCCCTCGGACACGACGCTCCTTTGTCCGCAGCTGCCTGAGAGATGTGGGGAAGAATGTGAGAGGAAGGGGAGGGAGGGGTGGGTGGGTGGGTGGTGGAACCAATGCGAGCAGACGAGCCTCGGCTGGCCTCTGGCGCTCTGCGCCTCAGATCCCCCCCCGAACAACCAGATGGGTTCTCATGGGCTTGCACCAGGAAGCTCCTCCCATGGAGTCAAACCGGAGGACCATGGGCCATGGGGGGAGTTGCAGAGAAGGTAGGAGGGAGGAGAGTGGGGTGGTGTGGTGTGGCCTGGCCTCGAAAGCTACGGCCTTTTGGTGGTCACCTCACCAGGGAGAGCTCCATGAGGGGCCTCTCTGCAGACCCCCCACCCCACCATTTCCCCTTCCCCCCAATCAGGCACCGGAGGTACAGGACATGTCGATCAGGAAAGCTCTGATCTTGGGTGGAAAAAAATCCCGGCAGACCCGTGCTGGAGTCTCTTTAAATGTGAAAAATGGTCGACCAGCACAAGTTTATAGCAGACTCCGATTACTCTCTCTGCCCACAAGAGAGAGAGAGAGAGGAGAGAGAGAATAATAATAATGACAATAATAATAATAATAATAATAATAATAATAATAATAATAATAATAATAACGGAAGGGTAATGATAAAAACAGTTGGGAAGGAATCTAATTCGAAAACAACAGTCTCTGATTCGCTGGAATGACAGAAGCACCCTCGAGAATGGTGCAAATCACTCAGCCAACCACGCTTTGATTTGTTTCTTCCTCTTTGACCGAACGGTGGTTGTGGTCTTCGGGGGAGGATGCCTTCTCCTTGAGAGCTCCCTGTTTGGCGTGATGGTCTCCTCACCCTCCTTTTCTTTCTTTGGGGGGGGGGGGGGGGGTCTCATGTTAGATCCGAAGTTTCTCTCTCTCCGTTAAAAAAAAATATCTATCGAAAAAAATATTTTTAAGATTTGATATATTATCCATACTCATCTACCCACAATTTTAATAGCGTAATACGATACGATCGATACTGTAACATACCTTAGTCGTACTATTAACAAGTCGTCGTTGCCATTGGCGAAGCAAACCTATCGTCGTGTTGAAAGTCTATCCTCTGTACCACCTACGTCTCACGTCTCGCTCGTGTCGATCTCGAGCTGGTACGATCAGATACGTTTGATTCACAACGTGTCGGATCGATACGTAGAATCTTCTTTTTTCCTTCCTACTTGCCTTTTTACCTTATTTTGGAGGACAATTACAAGTGTGTGCCCTTAAAATCTTTCATATGTTGTTTTGCACCTTCATATTTTTATGTTATTATTTATGTCCCCATGTAAAAAGTAATGTTATTTCGATTATATGTATCGCTTAGGTTTCAATATTATCGGAGCACATGAAATATTATGTTCAAAACATAAAGTATAAGATTTTAGAGAGACATATAAGAGAACATAAAAGATTCTAGGGATGCATACATTAATATTTTGATTATGTGAGGAGATTAAAGGAGGATAGATTGGTGTTTTTCTTAGCTTAAGCTACCTCAAGTTAAGTTAGATAAATAGGGGTATATATGATAAATAATATTTATTATGTAGGGATATACATGATAATACGAAGAATATACAGATGTAGAGTTGAATACTTAGGAGTCTGTGACACATCACGTAATTATCTCTAGATTTGTTTTCCCATTTGTAATGAAAACTTGCTATGTTCAGGAAGGAAAGAGTCTTAAAGGAATTAGAGTTCTAAAAGATAATTACCAAAAATTAGAATAAGAAAATCTAGGGTATGAATAAGGAAGTGAGATCTTGATATAAAATATCTGGATTCCCATAGGGCCTCTTTGATATCGGAACTAGGGTAACATATTTGAGGGGGCGAATGCGAATATGCTACCCGCTCCTGGTTAGACATCTTCTTTTGTATCTAGCACACAATGTGACTCACTTTTTTCTTTCATCAGGTAAATATTCTCCCTTATCCTATTTCGAAATCAAGAAGAGCCATAAAACATAGGGGTGGCAATAAGTTGAGCTTTTCAAAACTTGAGTTTAAATTTGCAAATGATGTTGTAGCTCAAGTTCGAGCTCCGACTCAAGCCGACACCTATTTAGTTTGAACCATCTTTGCAAGCTTGAGTTTGATTCGCTAAATACTCAAGTTGAGCTCGAGCTTGAGCTTGAGCTCGAGCTCGTTTCTGACTTTCAACTTTCACCCATTTAGATCTAGTCTATTTTATATAAAAAAGATTTTTTTCTAGATAGGTACTTTTATGTTTTATTTTAAACGGGGTGGTTATCTACTTTTGATCTCACATTGAGTAAGATAAGTTTTAATTAGTAAGCATGAAAGGGACCTTGTATACATGTACATGATGGAAATGGTGATATTTGTATCTATTAATCATATTAAAATGAAATTTATAAGAAATATATTTTATTCAACTTGGCCTGCCAGCCGATAGAGCCAAAGTCAATGACATTCTGAGTCAACTCGTTACAGTCAAATCAGAATTGGAACCAGAAATTGCTGATTTGGTGGTGTAATGATTCAATAATAGAGTTTTCCGATCGAAAAGATGACATACATAACACATGTATGTTTCATACAAACGAAAGTTATGCACATTTAATACGTATTATGCAATGCGCATGTTGGAAAGTACACTTTCTCCTGGTGTTGTAGCTGAATCAGTACTATGCAAATCACATATAGGGATACTTTGATAACATAATACGGGTAGAATAAGATGAATTAGATGATCTATTCGCCCTTAACTGAGTTTAATAGTAGGGTTAAATTACTTAAGATCGAATTACCTAAGATCGGTTAGGATTAAGTCTCTTATTTTTTGATTAACTCGTTCGTCTCTTTCACATGGAATGAGTTAAACTTCAGAATAAAGATAGATTATCAAACTCAAAAATAAAAAATATAAAGAATAACTCACTCGGGTCCAATCTCGGGTAACATGTTATCAAAGTCACCTTGAGGTTCACTTTGTTAATGTAGTAGGGTTAGTGCATCTGATATCATAAGATAGAATGAGTTAATCGACCCCGATCAAGTGAATTGTGTGTGAGAGGACTCTCTCTCTCTCTCACACACACACACTTACCATGCTGTCCTAACCGTTTAACAAAGTGGGTATGATTGATGATATATGCTACTAGAACAAACAGTAGGGCTAGATGGCCGCAGCAGCATCTCAATTGCAAGGATAGTTGTACATTGGGTTCATGTTGATGGCAACTAACCACCATAACAATGTGAAGAACATTTGTCACCAATATCCACAGTCCCTTATATATATAGAGATATATATATATATATATATATACTCTTAATATTCTTATTCCTTAATTTTCTTGTATTATTATAATAAATCAGGATTTGACATATCGACCGTACCGACCATTTACCAATACGGTATAATACGATTTGATATCGTTACGTTTAGATACGAAGTAGAAACTTTAATATTAAGATTATAAATAAAATTTTATAAATCATTATTTAGCTCAGTTGATTAGGTGGTGCTGTGTGTAAATGAAACAGCTGCAGTTCAAATCCTTTGAATGTCACGTGGGTTTTAAAATTTTTTCCCCTTCAATAGTTAAAGAAAAATTAAGAATTCGATGCTATCACGTACCGATCTGTGACTCTGGTACGGTACCGGATCGATATTAGAAACTTTGGTTATAAATATCCTTGATATCTTCTAATAAAATATTACAGTAATAACTTTCCCGTTAAAATTTAAAACGCCATCACCTATTCACCTCCAACTGAATTTGCCAAAAGAGTTTTATTGTTTTTACACATGGTTTGTCGTCTCGATCGATTCGTCCGTTTCGATCACGGGCTGAGATGAGTCGGGTCAGTCTTGACTCGGTCCGTCTCGATCTATCTCGTTCCATATTAAAATAAAAAAAATTATATATATAATATATATAAAGTAATAAAATAAAATAGAAAAAGATACTCTATATATATTATAATATATTATAATATTAAATTAATAGAGTGACCCGGTGACGATCCACGATCCGACGTCTCGTCACAGCCTGGGTCAAGTCGATCATACGAGTCGGGACGACCCGCACCGGGTCGATAAACCCTACTTTTACATATATACTCCTGACTCCACCAAAGTTTTGCACATATACCTCTAACTTCACCAGAATTTATAAAGTCTTCCTAACATATTTAGTTGGAATCTACTCTACTTCGACGGGGAGGTATAGCTAATTAGCCATAACCCTTTTGAAGATGTTAGTGGTATTTAATTATGATAATAAGTGAAAATTAAGAGGTATACATGTACACCAACGTTTGTCAGATCTCAGTACAAAACCATGCTGATTTTTCTGAGATGGCATCTATTGCAGTACCGTATTGTATCAGATCTAGGATAAATTTCATTTTTTAACCCCAAATGAAAATAAACTAATTTTTACATATATTACTTTATAAAATATTTAAAACAACCTCTTCTTCCCGCCCTAGATCCCTCTCTCTAGATTTTAACCCTAGCTGTCCACTGCCTCCATCCGCACTACCTCCCTCCCCTGTCCTCCGCTCTATTGATCGTCATCGCCGATCAATTTCGTGTCAGGCATTACAAATTCTCACTGATCACTTTCGCGTAAGGTTTGCCGTCTCGATCGATCCGCCCGTCCCGGTCACGGCCTGAGACAGGTCGGGTCAGTTTCGTCTCGCTCCGTGTCGATCTATCTCGTAAAATGTTAAAATAAAAAAAGACTATTTATATATATAATAATATAATAATATAATAAAATAAAAAAGACTCTTTATATATGTATAATATATATATATAATAAAATATTAAATTAATGAAGTGTCCCAGTCACGACCCACGACCCGTACGTCCCGCCCACTGTTTGGGTCGGGTCAGGACGTGCGGGTCGGGGAGACCTAGACCGAGACGTCAAACCCTGCTTTCGCGGCCACCGATCGCTTCTGTCGCGAACACCTGCCCAATCACCCATCACACCATCGAGGTCAACCACACCCCGACGAACCCCACCCAGCCGGCAGCATCCCAATAGAACCGCAATAAGAGCAAGAGCCCCCGAGCAAACCCTGATGACAGTGTCACCGCCATTCATCTCGTTGACGAACCCCACGCATCTCTCTCTCAGGCTGGCCCCCACTTCGGTTGTCACCGCTGTCACCTGTCACCGCCGTTACCGTCGACCGTCGGCGATAGCTTTTTCGCATCCCGTCCGTGTAGACGTGTCGGCATGTCGGCATGTCGGTATTGTCCAAGTACGTTCCGACATATTAGCATGTCAATTTTGTCTAGGTATGATCTGACACGACCGATATAGTACGATGTGTATACAAACTATTAGAGAGAGAGAGAGAGAGAGAGAGAGAGCTGTAATCTTGCGCGGTTGTTGCGCTGTAATCTTGTTCGGTTGTTCCCCAAATTTAACGTTATTTTTGCCGAAGCCCAGTTTTGCTAAAACATCTTCTTATGTTTGGTTGCTGTCAGAAAACTGGCGTTTCAGATCCCAACACGATCACAATGACACAAACAACCAGGACATGCACTTTTTAGGGAGGGAGGGACCAACTTTTGGGTCCGCAGCTGGAGGGAGCTGCTCGAAATCTGTCCGACAGCTTAATCAGCCATTACTTAATACCTTCACAACAGCGCACACATGAGTTGGTCCTTTCCATGTCGAGAGAGAGAGAGAGAGAGAGATAAGGGCTCGTTTGGGCAGTATGTCTAAGGAGAGATTTTTCCAAAATTCCTCTAGAGAGAGAAAAAACTTTTTTTAAGAAATTTTTAGAGATTGTCAACTCTCCCTCCTTTTCTCCCTATATCTTTTAGATCTCGAAATTCATCCCAAAAAAAGTTTGATGGGACATTGTTTTATTTGAAAAGGATTCTAAAGAGTGAAAGATTTCAATGATGGGAGAGAGAAAAATCCCTCTCTAACATTTGTACCAAACGTGCCCGCTTTGATAGTGGGTTGTAGGTCTAGCAATTATCCGTTTAAAATTCGAACCGAATTTGAATTCGTATTCGTTTAATCGGATAATTATCCGAATAAAATATCAGACGGATATTTTATTCGGATATCGGATATCCGATTATTAATCGGATACGAATTCGAATATTGAGATATCCGTGTCGGATATTATCCGACCGAATATAAGTATGAGTTTTTTTGATATTATACATGAATCACTTTAGGTTGGCTCTCAGATTTTCCAGTTAATAATCATATTTATATTTATTATATTTTTAATTCATTATATATATTTATATATTTAAAAACTAAAAAATTATGAACATATAACATATTTTTATATCTAATTGGATAGTCGGATATATCCGAATCCGGATGATATTTGGCTATTCGATTACACTTAATCGGATAGTCAGATATATCCGAATCCGGATAATATCCGTCGAATTCGGATTCGGATAGTTAGAAAAATACACCCTAATAGAATGTGTCGGATTCGGATATCCGACCGATTATAATCAGATACGAATTCGGATATCAGACTATCCGCTCCGTATCCGCTCCGTTTACAGGTCTAGTGGGTTGGTCGGGTGTTTATCGGTAACCGAGGAGAGAGAAAGCCTCGGTGGACCCCGCCTCCCCTCACACAACGAGAGCTAACAGACCCCGGGTAACGTAATCGACCCTTCGGAATCGATTACGCTACCTCTACTCGTTTCTCAAACGGACCCGCCAGGATTACATATGAGAGAGAGAGAGAGCATGCATGCACCAACGGATTACATATAATATTTCTTAAAGTATTATTTGATGTTTACAAATATCAATGATGACATGCAGTATAGATTTATTTTTGTTTGTCGTGAAAGTCACATCAATTTACTTTTCCAAGTCTAGATTAATAAATCTAAGAACTCACTCCCTGGAAAGAAAGGAAGGTTTGTGTGTCAGAGTAGAGGATTTAATTTCGGCCTTCCGGGCGGTTCGGAACAAATGTTGTTAGTTCTGAGGCTCGCATACTCGATAATGTGTATTCAATTGAGATCTTCTTGATCTGATACGATACACTCGAGTCGCATGTGACTGATCAGACAGACTCGACCGAGTTTATCTCACCTCGATAGTCTTTTCTTCTCTTACCCCGGTGCCCCCCCCTATCTCGATAGCCCTTTCTTTCCCCACCCCCTTAGACCTTCACTCCTCTACTCGTAGCT
Source organism: Amorphophallus konjac (assembly GCA_022559845.1). Classification (NCBI taxonomy): domain Eukaryota; kingdom Viridiplantae; phylum Streptophyta; class Magnoliopsida; order Alismatales; family Araceae; genus Amorphophallus; species Amorphophallus konjac. Next base: position 30,209 of record JAHNEJ010003154.1, on the reverse strand, counting down.
TTTTCTAAATCTCTCACTCTCTCTCGTTATGACTTGACCCGACTTGACCGATCTTAGAACTGATGTGTATTATATCAAATTTTTTCAGATATAATACGACACGTCCAAATCAACCAGAGTATGATCGAGACGATGAACCTCGGCTAACCGCGCTCTTCATGGTCATTCGTGGTAAAAGGGGTGAGGCCAGTCTTTGGAAAATGGTACGGAAATGCCACGTCCTACGTATTAATTGATTGATATAATTTTATCGTCGAATAAATTTATTGTAAGCAACGCATATTAACGTTATTTTTTCAAATTTGTGAAAATTGCATATGTACTCTCAAAGTACTGCATATTCTATTCCATATCTCTTTATTTTTTTTATATTATCACGTGTATCTCCATAATAAGTAATATTTCATGGCATATATCGCTCTCATCATTTGTCTTTTTTTCTTCAACTTAAGACCAATTTACCGGTGCTTAGTCTTGTCATGTAATTAAAGAAATGACGTATATACCATTGAATCTTTCATATTTATCTTTTGCATGTCTATAAAACTTTATGCTTCACATTTTCAACCGAATATTCTGTTTAGGTTAATCATGTTTGAAAAATAATATTCTTTAATACGAGAATATACATGGCAATAAAAAGAATATTAGAGAACGGAATAGAATACGTAAGATTGTAAAGGCATACATGTAAGGTTTGTCAAATTGAGATGGGACGGTCCGAACCGTCCGTCTCATCGCATCCCAGTCACAAATCAGGACGATCGGTGTGCGGGACGCAACTGGAACGTTTTATGTATTATTTTAATTTTTTTATAATAAATCAATTTTGTAAGTCGGTTGGTTGAGGATCCGATTAATCGTGAGGTCTTGAGTTTGAAACATGTTTCTGGTGTATTTTTGTTTGATTTTTATTTTAAAAAAATGTTTAAAACAGTGATAAAATTGGGATTTGAACCAAGGACGACCGGTTAAATCACATAACAACTAACCAACTGAAAAAAGATTTCGTTTGAATTATTTTATTATGTTATATATATATAATATTTTTTATCTCGATATGTAACGATATCGACCCGTACTATCGCTTCCCGAATCATGATTGAGACACCAAACCCTGCGTACATGTAGTTGTATATGTAATTTTGGTCCTTCTAAGTTAACTTGCTATATTCAAAACACATCTATGTACTGTCTTGGCTTTTTATACATTAGTCCATGCAAATTAAATGACCATTGTTTTTTAGTACATCTAATTACTAGCTGTCGAAAATATGAGAATATATAATTCTAGGATATATATGAAGATATCAAAAATCACGAGAGTCTCTAACGACTAGCGTAGAGTAGGATTTGTCGTCTCGACCGACCCGCTCGTCTCGGTCACGGACTGTGTCGGGTCAAGTCGATCTCGTCTCGGTTTGTCTCAATCTATCTCGCTCCGTTTTACAATAAAAAAAATTTGTATACATATAATACATATAAAATAATAGAATAAAATAGTAAAATATATTATATATAATAATATAATATAATATGATATTAAATTAATAGGGCGACTCGGTGACGACCCACGATCCAAGCGTCCCGCCCACATCCTGGGTCGGGACAACTCGCACCAGGTCGAGTCGGGTCGTGCAGATCAGGGTGACCCGGATCGAGTCAACAAACCCTGACGTAGAGAGGGAGAACAATGGCATCATGGACAACTAGGGGTAGAAAGGACATTTTCAACTCTTGTCAACCTCAACTTATAATTAACGAAAAGGTTTACCGGATCATGATGTACTATTGTATACCGGCCGTGGCGGATCGTGCTCAATAAGATACCATACTTCATTAAAATTTTATCATTTTACAAAAAAAAATAAATTCTTCACATGGTTTCATATTGTACCGTGCCAGGCCGTACCACTGGAGGATCAATAGCGTCCGATCTGATGGTACGGCAAATCTTGATTAACTATATATAGTCAAGGTACTCACACCTAATGTAGGTGAACAGTTGGGATTAATAACTAAACAGCTTGATTTTGCAGGCATTAGTATACAATAAGCTAAGTACAAGGACTTTCTTTGAATATAGAAAGTTTTTAGGTGTTGCAATAAGGAAGGCAAATTCTAATTAGTTAAAGCAGGGTTTGCCGTCCCGTCCGTACCGGCCGACTTGGTCACAGCTCGGGATGAGAAAGTACAGATTTGTATCGTTGCGTATGGAGACGTTAAACTATAATATATATATAATGAAATAAAATAATCTAAAAGTTATTGTATCTCAGTTGGTTAGGTGTTCTAGAGTTCGAAGCGGGTGTTCCAGGTTTGATTCTTAGCTTCAGTAATATTTTTTTAATATAATTTTTTTAAAAAAATCAAACAAAAAACACGGCAGATGTAAGCTTAGAACCCAGGAGCCCACGTTGAATGGCAAAACTCTCAACCAGAGTTTGACGGACCGTTCGTAACGTCCGTCTCAGTTTTTCGTTGGGACGGGACGGTACGGGTGTGTATCGCTACGTACCAAGATGAAAACATAAACTATGTATATAAAGTGTATGTAAAATAATACAAAATGTTTGTTAGCTTAGTTGGTTAGGTGCTCTTCACGTGTCTCAGCCCATGACTCGGGTTTGAATCTACCCATTCACATGAGTTTTGGTATTTTTTTAACTAAAAATACTAAAAAGAAACCAAGAAAAAAAATGCAATCCCCACGTATTGAATCGGTGTCTTCCCATTGAAAACCAAACACTTAACCAACTCACACACAGTTTTCATTTGTTAAAAGAATATATATATAATATATGAGAGCGTACCGGTTGAGTCCCACAGACTGGTCGTCTCGGTCTTTGGCTGGTACGGGACGAGATGTGCGGTTCGTCTCGCCCCGTACCGATTTATCAAACCCTACTCTCAACCAACTATCTTACAAAATTGATTTATTATAAAAAAATTAAAATAATATATATGTCGTCTTGATTGCGTCTCACAGATCGATCGTTCCGATCTGTGGCTGGGACGGTCCGAGACGGGCGGTTCAACCCGTCTCGGAATGGTTTGGCAAGTCCTGAGTTAAAGAATGCTTCTAATGTCGTGGCTTATTGTATAAAAATGATATTTTTATATATGCCCCTATAAACTATTATATTTGGTATATATCTATGATTGATTATATTGTCATAAATATTCATGACGTATTCAGTAAAGTTGAAGTATACTTTTATGTCAAAATGACATTAACTCCAACCGAATATGTTAGGAGGATTCTACAAATTTTGGTGAAGTTAAGAGTGCATTTGTAAAATTCTACGAATTACAAGTATATATGCAAAAGTATACAAAAAAAAAAAACTTTTTGACAGATTCAATCAGAGTTGACGGCGTTTCGACAGGAAAGGTATAACCGTCACCTGTGTGAAGATGTCAGGTATCAGGATTTGTCGTCTCGATCGATCTGTTCGTCCCGATCACGGTCGAGACGGGTCAAGTCGGTCCCGTCTCGATCCATCTCGGAAAATATTAAAATAAAAAAAGACTCTTTATATATATAATATATATAATAAAATATTAAATTAATGAAACGTCTCGGTCACGACTCATGACTCGGGCATCTCAACCACCGCCTGGGTCAGGTCGAGACGTGCGGGTCGAGACGTCCCAGACCAGGACGTCAAACCCTGCCGAGGATACTTATAATAATAAGTGATAATCAGTAATATATATATTTATATATATATATATATATGTATGTATACATAAGAAATTTATAGGGGTATATGTATAAAAACACTAAAGATGTATAAGAACTAATTGAGCTGTCCAGCTGGCTCCACGAACCCCTTCCCTCAAATAAATTCTTTCTCATTCAAAAGTATGATAAAATAATCACCCCCTTCAAGATAGATGCCGGTTACCCCAAAGTTTCACCTACCCCTTCACATCCCCAAACCCACAGTTTTGGAACTGCAGAGGCCCAAAAGGGGCCTTTCTTGTCTGTCTAATAATCAATGGCCAACCTTGTTGATCTGCAGCAGTGAATCTAATTGGAGACTGGTGAGGCTCATAATTAAACATGAAAACCCATGTGGGGCCCTGAGAAGGGTCAGAGGCAACTTACATCCATAATTCCATGACCCACCATGTGTTTGCAGGGGGGTACCTCCTGACCTGAGTAGGTTCCAAGAAAAGACTTAACCTTACTTATCAGTTCCCTAAAACCTCTATTTTATGAAGATGGGAGATCTCCAAAGCTCTGTCCCACTGAAGGGAGCTGTAGAGTGTGCCAAAAAGTGTCTGCAAAGGGGGTCTCCTTTTCACATGCTCCACAGGAGAAGAATAGGATGATGGCATGCATCAACCCCTGAGATCCACCCCCCCCCCCACACTGTGGTTCATGTTGTGTCTGGAGGGCTTAACTACTTTCCTCACATGAATTAATAAGTAGCAGAGGGTCCCCCCCATGTCCCCCCTCAGCCACTAGTTTTTAAGTCCCCTCTTTACAGCTGTAGAGCTGTGGCTGAATCCCCCCTGATGTACTGAACTGAATGTTCAAAATTTCAGAGGTTTGCATTGGAATGTTAGAAATTTAAGAGGTTTTGCATCACTGTGAACACTTTTTTAGAGAAAAGTCTGCCACATTCAGGTAGTGAAGAGGTTTCAGAATGGGGGAGATGGACAACCTAGCGAAGGGAAACCAGGGGGAATCTCCTTATCATGTGTACAACAAGATTTGGAAATGGATGTGGTGACACCTGAAGGATACCACCAAATCTTCCTTTTAACATCTCTCCTCTACTGTGAAACTTGTTTTTGTCCAGCACCTTGTGAGTCATCCTAAATGGTCTATGTGAGTGGGGAGCCCCCCCCCCCCTCCCTGAATGGCACAAGCAATCAAAAGTGACCAATTGCTAACCAAACTCACAAGAGCCTTTGTGAGGAAACACCCAAATAAATGCCACTGTGGAAGGACCCACATGAGTTAGGAGGCAGGGGAAACCAACTTTCCTTATGATGTCACAGAGGGCTCCTCTTTTCCCTTTCCATTTTGCTTTTGATGGATGTAGCCATCCCATTTAATTCTCCATTCTAAAGTGGACCACACATTATTAATTCTTAACTAACCACCTACTCCATGCTAAGATCCTACATTCATGATAAAATGAAAACTGTCCAATTTAATATGGCAATGCCTCTCCCATCTCTCTCTCTCTCTACCCATACCTGCAAATTAAATTCCTAACTAATCAACAACTCCCCTCCATATTAACTTCCTACACTTCTAAAGAAATGTTCAATTCCCATCTCTCTCTCTCTCTCTCTCTCTCTCTCTATATATATATATATATATATATTTCCCCCATGCTAGTGTTTGTGTCATCGTTAGGGTAATTGTGTTACATATCTATTTCTGAAAATGATCTAGGTATCATCCGTACCCGAATAAACGGATAATCAAATCGGATATAGCCGGTCCAAATACGGATACAAAGTCGAAGCGGATCCGGTTATTATCCGGATCGCCAAGCTCTCACACCCAACATTGTGCCACTTTTAATGCAGATTTGAATTTGTATCAAATTTGATACATCATGATATCCTTTAGATATAACAAATAGCATCAAAATTGGTATGGCACGACCAAAAGCCTCCTATCAGTATCAATATCAAAATTGATATTAACACATGTACTTGATATGGTAACCAAACACATGCACTTCTGCTGCTCCGGTGAGTGATGATAGGCGACAGTATGATCATGCCCTCTCACAGTACCAGTGCTCGTGAGGCTTCAATTGAAAGGCACCAATCATCCTACCCCAAAAGATGTTTTCTTGCCAAACGCCAAGCTGCTGCCATCAGAAGACAATGTTTGTACGAAGCTCCCCTATTATTCATCCTCACTGTTATTAGTAGTGATGTCGATGGGTCAGGTCGGCCCGACAAATCCGCCGGTCTGACCCGATTTCGGGTTGAATCGTAAGGTCTTTTTCAGTCCGCGGAGTTTTAGTCGGGCCTAAAAGTTTGACCCGACTAGACCCGCGGGCCGGGTTAGGGTTTTGAGTTCGGCCCGTAGGTCGACCCGGTCCGTTCTTATTTTTTATTCTCACTTCAAATTTTAAAAATTATTTAGTTAAAATTATGTTATTTTACTTAATTAAAAATTTTAAAACTCTCTTTTCACATAAATTATGTGATTAATATTAAAATTTTAATTAATTTAGTGAGATTATAAGTTTTATATTATTAAATACATTACTTTTTAGTATTTTTATTTTTTATTTAAATTGTCAGGCCGGGCTGGACGAACATGAAGACTGACTAGGAAAAGAAAATTGAATTTTGTTTACATACTACACCACCGGGTGTGGTGCACGAAACCTGGCGGTGCAACAAGTACTGTCATTTGAGAAATACTTGGTGCACACTAGGTGTGCGTCACTTGGATACACACCTGCACGTGATTGGTTCACGTGGATAGAGATGACATACAATAGAATCGAAATTATAAGAGTAGAGTCCACGTGATTTCGGTCTCATCACATGTCATGTCGACCGACCTAAATCATCGTATGTGTATGTGTGCACCCGATCATTTCAAACATAGGAGATATATAATTTTAAGACATTTTATTATATTTTTACAGCATTTTACTGCTGGCTGCTTTGTGTTAAGAGGGAAGCTCTCCCCACTCCAGCCCCTTGGACATGTGATGTACAGGCATTCATGATTGGTGTCATGATGGGAGCTCTCACCACTCCAGCTCATTATTATCTGAGGGTAGTTTGATGTGTCATAAAACAATTTAGAACATCATAAAATGTTATAAAAATGACATTCTTCGTTATGTTCAAATATTGCCATAAATCATGTTACTATTTATGACTTTTATCTTCGTAATTATTTTCATTTTATCATTGTTTCTACTCTGATTGACCCGACTGTCTAAACTCTCTCGTTACGAGAAAGGGGACGAGAAATCAGAGTATCGTCGTTGATTTCTCATCCCCGATCAGGTTACAAAATTGGTTGACCCATGTGGCATCGCTTTTAATTGGTTTCGATTTTTTTGGCTCGAAACCATTGGAAATCAAAATCGGGCGAGTTTGAGGCAGGATTTACCGTCTCGACTGATCCGTCCATCTCGATCACAGCTCGGGACAAGTCGGGTCGATTCCGTCTCGATCCATCATGAAAAATGTTAAAATAAAAAAAAGTCTCTCTATATATATAATGTATATAATAATATAACAAAATAAAAAAGATTCTTTATATATATAATATATATATAATAAAATAATAAATTAATGAAACGTCTCGGTCACGACCCACGACCCGGTTATCCCGCCCACCGTTTGGGTCGGGTCGAGACGTGTGGGTCTAGGCGTCCGATTTTAGGATGTAAATTTATATTTTCATAAATTTTAAAATTAACAATTTCAAAATCTATATTTTATGTGGGTCCCACGAGGGCAACGGATCCACACCATTTTGGGTTGTGGACCCCTGCAGCTGTGGTCGGACCTAATAATTAATGGGGTTGGTACCCAACCACGTGGGTTTTCTCTACTCTCTATTTGCAACCAGAGAAAAAAAAAATTTAAAAAAAAACTCGAGCGAAATATGTCCGGCACCACCAACTGAGTTCGGTCCAACCACCACCGTACGATAAGGTAACTGTGCCCGGGCAATCTCTCTGAACTCTGAAGACTGAACTGGGCTGACCCCCTCTGGAGACTGCACCGGGCACCCTGCGTTGCAAAATGCCAAATTACACACCAACCCCTCTGGGAAAAAGAGGGCACTCTAATCTAATGCAGGAGGATCTGTAATCTGTTGGGGTTGTACAAATCTCATGCACAAGAATATATGTGTCTCTAAAGTCACAATGGCAGAGGTGTAAGGTCATGTTAAGATATAGGGCTTGACAGGGTTTGTTGTCTCGATTGACCCGTCCGTCTCGATCATCGACTGAGATGGGTCGGGTCGATCCCGTTTTGATCCGTCTCGATTCATCTCGTTCTAGATTAAAATAAAAAAAGACTTTATATATATATATATATATAATAATAGAATAAAATAAAAAAAGATATTATATATATAATATATACAATATAATATTAAATTAACGAGGCGATCCGGTGACGACCCGGGCGTCCCGCCCACAACCTAAGTCGGGTCAGATCGTGCAGATCGGGATAACCCGCACTGGGTCGACAAATCCTGAGAATTGGCTTTCCTCAGTCAAAGAATGGCAACTTTATTGGCACAAATGACCTTGTCAAAGAATGGCATTCTTGAATACACATCTTGTGGGTTCAATTGCATAATTTTAAATCTAATGAGTGCAGTGCTATGAGTATGAGTATGAGGGGGAAAAATGAAAATCTGAAATGGAGAGACTGACTGAACTGTTCTCCAATTTTAAATGCAACAACCCAAGTACTCCGCTGCACAAATGATCTAGGTTCATTCGGAAATAACGTCGGATCCCTGGATTTTGATGATTTCAATCGTTGAAATCTCCACCCTTTATAATCTCTCATAAATGTGCACATATTCCGTCCAACTTTTATCTTGAAAAGATTTCAGAGGTTAGAGAAATATACGGAGAAACATTGGACACTTTTAAAATCCACAAAAGTTATTTGGTTCGGATGGTGATGGGGATTTCAATGATTAGAATCTCCGATAACATATCAAGTCGAACCAAATGTGTAAGACCCCAAATTCTTTAAAAATTTATTTAAAAAGTTATTTACAATTATTTAGAATTTATTTGAAGTTATTCGAATTAATGAGAATTATCCAAATTAATTAGATTAATTAATTAATTAATAGAATAAGTCATTTTTCAACTATTTTATTAAAACCCCCAAAAATCACATCTTGTAGAACTAATTTTGTTTAGCAACTTTGTCTTCTATAATTAAGCCTAAGAAAATCATTTATTACGCCGAATTAGTGAACTTAGTCTTCCGAACTTAATATTTAATTAATTACGGAATAGTATAAGTAATAATTCGACTATCTCAGAAAAATCTGTAAAAATAGTAAATAGATTAATATTGATGTAGATAACAACTTTTCCTTCTAGCTTTAAGCCATGGTAAATCCGTGGTAAGATCTATTTAGAATTCAAACCCAAATGTGCACACTTTTGACTCATACCTAACCCTTAGATTAAAACGCGAAATTCGACCTCCATACTCAACCAAATGATCTGAAATCAGGGGCAAATGGAAGGCCACAATGTAAGGAACATTTACCCTCAATCAATTTGAGGTAAACTTAGCCCCAAAACATGCTGCCGACATAGTTTGGTCAAGTCTAGGATTTCGGCGCCGTTTCTAAACACGCGGCTTGCAGCAGCAAATACTCCCAAATTCGAAGGCTCCAGAAGCTCTATGAGCTATCAAAATGAAGCCCTATGAGTCTTCTTTCATTTGGCTGCTGTGGGGTTCGCTGAAATTTCGGATCTGGAGAGATCTAGCTCGATTTGTGGAGGTGGGTCAGTAGGCCGTTGGCTTACCTTCATCCTTCTTTGATCCATCGATTGAGGTAGGAATTCTCAACCAAATCTTGATCATGAGTATAGTAAATTGTTCCTCTCATCGAGCTCTATCCATTGGTGGCAAAAGCCCCAATTTTTATTAGGTATCCGTGGAGAAATCGAGCTTTTTGTGAGGTGCTGTCCAAGTGTTCTTCATCCTAGGATTTTGAGTTTTCTCTCTCCGATTTGAGGTAGGATCTAACAACCAAATTCTAATTAATTCACATGAAGTAATAAGCATGTTATTATCTTTCATTTAACGTAGAAAGCCCCAAATTCCACTGAGCATGCCATCGTGAATTTCGATTTTTGTAGAAACATATCTAGAACATGTTTCATATAGTTTCCTTTAAGCCAGAGCTTGATTTCGGGCTAATTTTGAGCCCTGTAACTTGATCTTCATGTTGCATATCATACATGGTTGGATTCGTAATCGAGTTAGCTTTCTTTTGACACCTAAAGCCCTAAATTCTATTGAGTATGTTAAGAGAATTGCATGATTTAGTAGAAGTAGGTCAGAAATTAGGGTTTTCATGTATTGATCATGTATAAGTTGAGATTTAATCGATTTCTGTGAAAATTCATATTTTTAAACTCATGTATTATGACCCTAGAATGTCTATTAGGATTCTTAGATCATGTGGTTTTGATTTCAACTCAATTGGACCCCATTTGGATGAGTTTATGTGGTTTCCGGAAGCAACATTCGTTGCTGTTCTTGCAGGGGTCGACCCCAGGGGTCGACCCATTTTCTGGGCAGCCCTGCAGGCCCGAGGGTCGACCCCAGGGGTCGACCCATCAGCTCCCTGCATGGGGGTCGACCCCAGGGGTCGACCCATTGCACAGGAATGTAGGGGTCGACCCCAGGGGTCGACCCATCTGAAGGAAATGGAGGGGGTCGACCCCAGGGGTCGACCCATTCAGCTTCCAGACCCCAATTTTTCAGGGGTCGACCCCAAGGGTCGACCCGTACACCAGAAAACCCGTTTTCTTCGTTTTTCGAACCGAAAATGGATCCGAATCAATGGGAAATCAACCCATTTAACTTAGACCCATTGAAATTATATGTTTGAAGAACTTTTGATCTATTCATGTACCCCTCTTGATTTCAAATTTGGATGGGTTCCTACATGCAAACTTAGCATAAAAACGCACCGTTTACCATCTTCATTTCAATGCATACAAGATTAAATAGAAACTCACTTAATTAATGATTAATGGTGTAACTAAATCTCTGTTAATATATTCTTTTTCACTCCTGTGAGAGCTTGTTCTTTACCTTGATAACTTGTTCTAGCTTGTTGGCACTTTGGCTAATACAAATGATAATGGTTAAGCATGATATCTTAACTTGGTGATTAGGATTAATATGTTGATTAGCTTGTTTGATTGCTGCTGTTTTACAGTAGCGCAACATGATTAACTCTGTTTGTGACTTGATTTCAATCTCTTTGATAATTATACTTACCTTGGAATTCTGGAAATGAATCTCTTTCCTACTTGATGTTGTTATTGCTACTTAGCTTAAACCTTGGAATCCTGGCCATAAACTGTGGAAGTCTAGATTCGTGGGATCTTTGATCCAAAAGAAATCAATGCCTGGCAAACAAATAAGGGCTCGGTCTGGTCCTGGGAAGAGCGCCCGAACACTACGTGTACCCCCGGGGAGGTGAATGACTAGGTGTGGCATTTGGCACCAGTACTTGACATGTGTTAAATCTAGGACTGTCCACTACTCACTACTCTTTCCACTACTCTCTATATTACTTGCTACTACGTTTCACTTTCCACTCTTTACTGTTCTATACTCTACTTGTGGTTACTCTACTTGTTGATTACTTGGAGGTGGAAATGAAAATACATGCGTGCTTGACATGACTAGAATTGACTTGAGATGGCCAACTTCTTATCGTTATCTCCTGTAGTAAATTCTTGTCTTACCATTCTATTCATTATATTTCTTGACCTTGCAAGATCTTTGAATTCTGTTTCGTGATATCATCGTTATCTTTTTATTGTTTTATCATTTGTAGCATGACATTTTAAAATGTAATTAAACTGTTAATCACTTATACCTGTCTGTTATTTCCTACTGGGCGTCAGCTCATAGTTGTGTTTTCCCCCTTTCCAGGCTTTTCAGGTGACGCGCTTACCGATGGGGAAGGGCAGGAGTGATGTCTTGAGTGTATCAGTTCTAGTTGTGTTTTGGAGAACATTTAGTTTCAGTTATGTCATTGAGTTTTAGTGGTTGATTATTCCAGTTGTATTAAGTTAAACTTGAGGTTATTGTATCAGTTGTGGTTTGTTAATGATCTTTTAGTTTCCATCTTGTAGCACTTGTGTATCATTTTAGATTTTGTTCCCTCTCTTGCTAGCGTGTCCCTAACTGTACGTCCCGATACTTCCGCCTTGTTCGGGGCGTGACAGCTTAGTTGGTATCAGAGCCCTAGGTTTCACATTCCTAGGTTCCCTCAGTTTAGGTTTTCTTGCATTGCATCCCAATAATCGGTATATCAAAAGGTGTTGTCCGAACGTTAGGCTATGCCTATCGGAATGGTCGCACACTTGCGCGAGTGGTCTTCGGACCGATTACCTCCGCCAGGTACCGAGTTTTGGTCGTGTCTAGGTGCATTAGATCCCTAACCTTGTAAAAGTCTAGACCTGACCTGTGAGATTGGGTAGAACTTGGGTTAAGTTCGTTTCTTAATCGTATAACTATTTATCTTGATTAAACCTAAGTAATCTATTTCCCTTGTAGATGGCAGCTGATCGTGCTGAATGGAGGAACCTGCAGCGTACAGTTCAAGGCCTTACTCAGGCCCTTCAGCAAGTAGCTCAGGCAGGAGCGGCACAACATGGCACCGGTGATCTATACCGGAACTTCCGCGGAATGAATCCGCCTAGATTCGCTGGTTCGACTGACCCTGACCAAGCCGAGCACTGGCTAGATGAGATGGGAAGAATCTTTGAAGTTATGCAATGCACCAACCAGGAGCGTGTCCTTTTGTCCACATTTCAACTGGAACATGATGCACGTACTTGGTGGGATTCTATCAAGGCAACTCTCGGTGATCGGCAAGTTATGTGGGAAGAGTTCGAAGAATTCTTCAACAGCAAGTATTTTTCTGATAGAGTGCAAGAGAAGAAAGCGGCAGAGTTCGCGGCCTTGAAACAGCGAGGTTTGTCCGTGGCAGAGTATGAGGCTCAATTTGCACGGCTTTCTCGATATGCTACACATCTCATTTCCACCGAGAAGATGAAGGCGAAGCGCTTTCTTAATGGATTGAAGCTTCATTATATCAACCAGTTGGCACCGATGGAGATTTCCACTTATTCCGAGATGGTAAGGAAAGCACAAGTTCTAGAGGATACTCTTGAGATGACGGAGAGAATCCGTGGGAAAGGCACCAAGAAAGAATTACCTACGGGTTCCGGGAGTGTCAAACCCGGGTATACCAAGAAGAGGCCTATTAGTGGACCTGGTTCGTGGAGCGGGTCCGGATCGTGGAAAGGCAAGATGCCGAGGCATGAAGACAAGAAGCCTGGCCCTATTGTTCCATTCAAGGGCGTGTGCAACTATTGTGATCGTCCGGGTCACAAGATAGAGGAGTGCTGGCGCAAGCAAGGCGCATGTTTGCGGTGTGGAAGCAAGGAGCACCGTATCCCCAATTGCCCTCTCATATCGGAGCAAGCTACATCGGCAAAACCTCTAGTCTTCAAGAAACCACAAGGCAAGCTTCAAGCTTTACATGCAGATGAAACTGGGATTTCTGATGATGGCGGACTCGTCGAAGGTACCCTTACTATAATCGATAAGCCCGCTTTTGCTCTCTTTGATACTGGTGCAACACATTCTTTTATTTCACGGAGATTTGCTAAGTCATTAGCTGTGGAACCTGTTTTGATGAATACTCTGTTAGAGATTTCAACCCCTATTGGCACTAGATCAACAATCCAGTATTTCTATCCTTCTAGTAAGGTTATGATTGGTGAACAGAACTTTCCAGCAGATTTGGTCTGCATGGATATGAAGGATTATGATGTAATCCTAGGAGCAGACTGGTTGGCCAAGTATGAGGCCAATGTTCACTGTAGTTCTAGCTCAGTGACTTTTACTGGACATTCTGGTTTATCTTTTACGGGAGTCAAGCACCATAACTCTGTACCGCTCATCTCGGCTCTTCGAGCTGATAAGCTTTTGAGGCATGGGTGTGAGGCTTTTCTAGCCTTGGTTTGTGCAACTCCTGAGCAGCAGATGGAGATCAAGGACATTCCTGTTGTCCGAAATTTTCCTGATATCTTTCCAGAAGAACTACCAGGACTTCCGCCTGAGCGGGAAGTTATCTTTTCTATTGATCTTATTCCTGGCACAGCTCCTATTTCTAAGGCTCCTTATCGTATGTCTCCTGCGGAACTAAGGGAACTGAAGCAGCAACTAATGGAATTACTCGAGAAGGGTTTTATTCGTCCTAGTACTTCTCCGTGGGGAGCCCCTGTGTTATTCGTCAGGAAGAAAGATGGTTCGATGAGGTTGTGCATTGATTATCGGCAAATAAACCAGCAGACTGTCAAGAACAAATATCCCTTGCCGAGGATTGACGAGTTATTTGACCAGATAGCGGGAGCTCAATATTTTTCTAAGATCGATCTTCGATCTGGATATCACCAGTTGCGGATTAAGGAAGAGGATATTTATAAAACGGCTTTCCGCAGCAGGTATGGTCATTTTGAATTTGTCGTTATGCCTTTTGGTCTAACGAATGCTCCAGCAGCTTTCATGCAGTTGATGAACGACATATTTCGGCCCTATCTTGATCAATGGGTCGTAGTCTTTATTGATGACATCCTGATTTATTCTAAGAATGAGGAGGAGCATGCTGAGCATCTGAGAATGGCATTGCAACTGTTGAGAGATCATCAACTATATGCTAAGTTCAGTAAGTGTGAGTTCTGGCTACAAGAAGTGTCCTTTCTCGGACATATTATCACCAAGGAAGGCATTTCTGTTGATCTTTCGAAGATTGAGGCAGTGAAGAATTGGGAACAGCCTACTAGTGCAACTGAAGTTAGAAGTTTCCTAGGCCTGGCAGGCTATTACCGAAGATTTATTCAAGATTTCTCCAAGATCGCAGTACCTATGACAAGATTAACCCGTAAGGAGAATAAGTTTGATTGGTCAGATGATTGTCAGCGAAGCTTTCAGACTCTGAAGGAGTGTTTGACTACTGCACCTGTTTTGGCCTTACCTTCTGGTGAAGGAGGATTTGTTGTTTATACTGATGCTTCAGGTATTGGCTTAGGCTGTGTACTCATGCAGCATGGGAAGGTGATTGCCTATTCCTCTAGGCAGTTGAGGAAGCACGAAGATAATTATCCTGTTCATGATTTGGAACTTGCTGCAGTCGTGTTTGCTTTGAAGATATGGAGGCATTACTTGTATGGAGAAACCTTTACAGTGTTTTCGGATCATAAGAGTTTGAAGTATTTATTTTCTCAAAAGGAACTCAACATGAGGCAGCGGAGATGGTTGGAGTACTTGAAGGACTTCGACTTCTCGATTGAGTATCATCCTGGCAAAGGTAATGTTGTGGCAGATGCATTAAGCCGGAAGCCGGTAGCTAGACTGTCAAGTCTCATGTTACAAGAATGGAGATTGTTAGAACAATTATCTAGTCTGGATCTCAATATTGACAACGATCGGATCTTGGTTGCTCAGATTCAACTTAAACCTGAATTATTGATAGAGATCAAGTCCTTGCAAGATAATGATCCCGAGTTAGTAGAGATCAAGGGAAACTTGAGCAGTAGACCTGACTTCATGTTGGCCGATGATGGTAGATTATTATTTAAAGGCAGAACTTGTGTTCCGGATGAGGCTACAATAAAGAACAAAATTCTTGAGGAAGCTCATAGATCCAGATATACCATTCATCCTGGAGGCACTAAGATGTACCGAGATTTGAAAAGGTCCTTTTGGTGGTCGAATATGAAAAGAGAAGTTGCAGATTTTGTGAGCAGATGTTTGGTATGTCAGCAAGTTAAGGCCGAACATTTCAGACCAGCAGGGAAATTGAAACCACTCGACATACCCCAATGGAAGTGGGAAAGCATTGGCATGGATTTCATTATGGGTCTACCTAGGACTCGTGGTGGATTTGATGCGATATGGGTGATTGTCGATCGTTTGACAAAGTCGGCTCATTTCTTACCAATTAAGTCCAAGTGGACGATTGATGTATTGGCTGCTTTGTATATAAAGGAAGTGGTGAGATTGCATGGTATTCCAGTGAATATAGTATCTGATCGAGACCCCAGATTTACTTCACATTTCTGGAAGGGACTGCAAGAGTCTTTGGGTACTCGTCTGAATTTCAGTACTGCTTTTCATCCACAGACAGATGGACAGACTGAAAGAACCAATCAGATAGTGGAAGATATGTTACGAGCTTGCATGATTGATTTTGGTGATAATTGGAGTGAGCATTTGGCATTAATTGAATTCGCCTACAATAACAGCTATCAGTCTAGCATTCAGATGGCTCCTTTTGAAGCACTATATGGTAGAAGTTGTCGTTCCCCGTTGTGTTGGGATGAGGTAGGTGAGAAACAGTGGCTTGGACCAGATCTTGTTTCGGAATCATCACAGAACATCCGTGTTATCCGAGACCGGTTACAGGTAGCCCAGTCAAGACAAAAGAGTTATGCCGACAACAGGAGAAGAGCATTGGAATTTCAGGTTGGCGAGCATGTGTTCTTAAAGGTCTCTCCGACGAGAGGGATTCGGAGATTTGGCATTCACGGCAAGCTGAGTCCGAGATACATAGGCCCATTCGAGATTCTAGATAGAGTGGGAGAGGTGGCATACAGACTGGCTTTACCACCGCATTTGTCTGGCGTACACAATGTTTTCCATGTGTCTATGTTACGAAAATATGTGTACGACCCCACTCATATCATTCAGCAGGTGGATTTTGAACTGAAGGAAGATTTGACCTATGAGGAAATACCTGTCAAGATTCTGGATCGGAAGCAACAACAACTCCGGAATCGTTCGATACCGATGGTCAAGATTCAGTGGAGTCGGCGTGGGACCGAAGAGGCTACATGGGAATCTGAAGAGACTATGCGAAAGCGTTATCCCGATCTATTCTAGGTGAGCGATCTTTTTCTACTCTCAGTTTTAGTGCAGTGAATTTGGAGGACCAAATTCCTTTAAGTAGGGGAGGGTGTAAGACCCCAAATTCTTTAAAAATTTATTTAAAAAGTTATTTGCAATTATTTAGAATTTATTTGAAGTTATTCGAATTAATGAGAATTATCCAAATTAATTAGATTAATTAATTAATTAATAGAATAAGTCATTTTTCAACTATTTTATTAAAACCCCCAAAAATCACATCTTGTAGAACTAATTTTGTTTAGCAACTTTGTCTTCTATAATTAAGCCTAAGAAAATCATTTATTACGCCGAATTAGTGAACTTAGTCTTCCGAACTTAATATTTAATTAATTACGGAATAGTATAAGTAATAATTCGACTATCTCAGAAAAATCTGTAAAAATAGTAAATAGATTAATATTGATGTAGATAACAACTTTTCCTTCTAGCTTTAAGCCATGGTAAATCCGTGGTAAGATCTATTTAGAATTCAAACCCAAATGTGCACACTTTTGACTCATACCTAACCCTTAGATTAAAACGCGAAATTCGACCTCCATACTCAACCAAATGATCTGAAATCAGGGGCAAATGGAAGGCCACAATGTAAGGAACATTTACCCTCAATCAATTTGAGGTAAACTTAGCCCCAAAACATGCTGCCGACATAGTTTGGTCAAGTCTAGGATTTCGGCGCCGTTTCTAAACACGCGGCTTGCAGCAGCAAATACTCCCAAATTCGAAGGCTCCAGAAGCTCTATGAGCTATCAAAATGAAGCCCTATGAGTCTTCTTTCATTTGGCTGCTGTGGGGTTCGCTGAAATTTCGGATCTGGAGAGATCTAGCTCGATTTGTGGAGGTGGGTCAGTAGGCCGTTGGCTTACCTTCATCCTTCTTTGATCCATCGATTGAGGTAGGAATTCTCAACCAAATCTTGATCATGAGTATAGTAAATTGTTCCTCTCATCGAGCTCTATCCATTGGTGGCAAAAGCCCCAATTTTTATTAGGTATCCGTGGAGAAATCGAGCTTTTTGTGAGGTGCTGTCCAAGTGTTCTTCATCCTAGGATTTTGAGTTTTCTCTCTCCGATTTGAGGTAGGATCTAACAACCAAATTCTAATTAATTCACATGAAGTAATAAGCATGTTATTATCTTTCATTTAACGTAGAAAGCCCCAAATTCCACTGAGCATGCCATCGTGAATTTCGATTTTTGTAGAAGCATATCTAGAACATGTTTCATATAGTTTCCTTTAAGCCAGAGCTTGATTTCGGGCTAATTTTGAGCCCTGTAACTTGATCTTCATGTTGCATATCATACATGGTTGGATTCGTAATCGAGTTAGCTTTCTTTTGACACCTAAAGCCCTAAATTCTATTGAGTATGTTAAGAGAATTGCATGATTTAGTAGAAGTAGGTCAGAAACTAGGGTTTTCATGTATTGATCATGTATAAGTTGAGATTTAATCGATTTCTGTGAAAATTCATATTTTTAAACTCATGTATTATGACCCTAGAATGTCTATTAGGATTCTTAGATCATGTGGTTTTGATTTCAACTCAATTGGACCCCATTTGGATGAGTTTATGTGGTTTCCGGAAGCAACATTCGTTGCTGTTCTTGCAGGGGTCGACCCCAGGGGTCGACCCATTTTCTGGGCAGCCCTGCAGGCCCGAGGGTCGACCCCAGGGGTCGACCCATCAGCTCCCTGCATGGGGGTCGACCCCAGGGGTCGACCCATTGCACAGGAATGTAGGGGTCGACCCCAGGGGTCGACCCATCTGAAGGAAATGGAGGGGGTCGACCCCAGGGGTCGACCCATTCAGCTTCCAGACCCCAATTTTTCAGGGGTCGACCCCAAGGGTCGACCCGTACACCAGAAAACCCGTTTTCTTCGTTTTTCGAACCGAAAATGGATCCGAATCAATGGGAAATCAACCCATTTAACTTAGACCCATTGAAATTATATGTTTGAAGAACTTTTGATCTATTCATGTACCCCTCTTGATTTCAAATTTGGATGGGTTCCTACATGCAAACTTAGCATAAAAACGCACCGTTTACCATCTTCATTTCAATGCATACAAGATTAAATAGAAACTCACTTAATTAATGATTAATGGTGTAACTAAATCTCTGTTAATACATTCTTTTTCACTCCTGTGAGAGCTTGTTCTTTACCTTGATAACTTGTTCTAGCTTGTTGGCACTTTGGCTAATACAAATGATAATGGTTAAGCATGATATCTTAACTTGGTGATTAGGATTAATATGTTGATTAGCTTGTTTGATTGCTGCTGTTTTACAGTAGCGCAACATGATTAACTCTGTTTGTGACTTGATTTCAATCTCTTTGATAATTATACTTACCTTGGAATTCTGGAAATGAATCTCTTTCCTACTTGATGTTGTTATTGCTACTTAGCTTAAACCTTGGAATCCTGGCCATAAACTGTGGAAGTCTAGATTCGTGGGATCTTTGATCCAAAAGAAATCAATGCCTGGCAAACAAATAAGGGCTCGGTCTGGTCCTGGGAAGAGCGCCCGAACACTACGTGTACCCCCGGGGAGGTGAATGACTAGGTGTGGCATTTGGCACCAGTACTTGACATGTGTTAAATCTAGGACTGTCCACTACTCACTACTCTTTCCACTACTCTCTATATTACTTGCTACTACGTTTCACTTTCCACTCTTTACTGTTCTATACTCTACTTGTGGTTACTCTACTTGTTGATTACTTGGAGGTGGAAATGAAAATACATGCGTGCTTGACATGACTAGAATTGACTTGAGATGGCCAACTTCTTATCGTTATCTCCTGTAGTAAATTCTTGTCTTACCATTCTATTCATTATATTTCTTGACCTTGCAAGATCTTTGAATTCTGTTTCGTGATATCATCGTTATCTTTTTATTGTTTTATCATTTGTAGCATGACATTTTAAAATGTAATTAAACTGTTAATCACTTATACCTGTCTGTTATTTCCTACTGGGCGTCAGCTCATAGTTGTGTTTTCCCCCTTTCCAGGCTTTTCAGGTGACGCGCTTACCGATGGGGAAGGGCAGGAGTGATGTCTTGAGTGTATCAGTTCTAGTTGTGTTTTGGAGAACATTTAGTTTCAGTTATGTCATTGAGTTTTAGTGGTTGATTATTCCAGTTGTATTAAGTTAAACTTGAGGTTATTGTATCAGTTGTGGTTTGTTAATGATCTTTTAGTTTCCATCTTGTAGCACTTGTGTATCATTTTAGATTTTGTTCCCTCTCTTGCTAGCGTGTCCCTAACTGTACGTCCCGATACTTCCACCTTGTTCGGGGCGTGACAGCTTAGTTGGTATCAGAGCCCTAGGTTTCACATTCCTAGGTTCCCTCAGTTTAGGTTTTCTTGCATTGCATCCCAATAATCGGTATATCAAAAGGTGTTGTCCGAACGTTAGGCTATGCCTATCGGAATGGTCGCACACTTGCGCGAGTGGTCTTCGGACCGATTACCTCCGCCAGGTACCGAGTTTTGGTCGTGTCTAGGTGCATTAGATCCCTAACCTTGTAAAAGTCTAGACCTGACCTGTGAGATTGGGTAGAACTTGGGTTAAGTTCGTTTCTTAATCGTATAACTATTTATCTTGATTAATCCTAAGTAATCTATTTCCCTTGTAGATGGCAGCTGATCGTGCTGAATGGAGGAACCTGCAGCGTACAGTTCAAGGCCTTACTCAGGCCCTTCAGCAAGTAGCTCAGGCAGGAGCGGCACAACATGGCACCGGTGATCTATACCGGAACTTCCGCGGAATGAATCCGCCTAGATTCGCTGGTTCGACTGACCCTGACCAAGCCGAGCACTGGCTAGATGAGATGGGAAGAATCTTTGAAGTTATGCAATGCACCAACCAGGAGCGTGTCCTTTTGTCCACATTTCAACTGGAACATGATGCACGTACTTGGTGGGATTCTATCAAGGCAACTCTCGGTGATCGGCAAGTTATGTGGGAAGAGTTCGAAGAATTCTTCAACAGCAAGTATTTTTCTGATAGAGTGCAAGAGAAGAAAGCGGCAGAGTTCGCGGCCTTGAAACAGCGAGGTTTGTCCGTGGCAGAGTATGAGGCTCAATTTGCACGGCTTTCTCGATATGCTACACATCTCATTTCCACCGAGAAGATGAAGGCGAAGCGCTTTCTTAATGGATTGAAGCTTCATTATATCAACCAGTTGGCACCGATGGAGATTTCCACTTATTCCGAGATGGTAAGGAAAGCACAAGTTCTAGAGGATACTCTTGAGATGACGGAGAGAATCCGTGGGAAAGGCACCAAGAAAGAATTACCTACGGGTTCCGGGAGTGTCAAACCCGGGTATACCAAGAAGAGGCCTATTAGTGGACCTGGTTCGTGGAGCGGGTCCGGATCGTGGAAAGGCAAGATGCCGAGGCATGAAGACAAGAAGCCTGGCCCTATTGTTCCATTCAAGGGCGTGTGCAACTATTGTGATCGTCCGGGTCACAAGATAGAGGAGTGCTGGCGCAAGCAAGGCGCATGTTTGCGGTGTGGAAGCAAGGAGCACCGTATCCCCAATTGCCCTCTCATATCGGAGCAAGCTACATCGGCAAAACCTCTAGTCTTCAAGAAACCACAAGGCAAGCTTCAAGCTTTACATGCAGATGAAACTGGGATTTCTGATGATGGCGGACTCGTCGAAGGTACCCTTACTATAATCGATAAGCCCGCTTTTGCTCTCTTTGATACTGGTGCAACATATTCTTTTATTTCACGGAGATTTGCTAAGTCATTAGCTGTGGAACCTGTTTTGATGAATACTCTGTTAGAGATTTCAACCCCTATTGGCACTAGATCAACAATCCAGTATTTCTATCCTTCTAGTAAGGTTATGATTGGTGAACAGAACTTTCCAGCAGATTTGGTCTGCATGGATATGAAGGATTATGATGTAATCCTAGGAGCAGACTGGTTGGCCAAGTATGAGGCCAATGTTCACTGTAGTTCTAGCTCAGTGACTTTTACTGGACATTCTGGTTTATCTTTTACGGGAGTCAAGCACCATAACTCTGTACCGCTCATCTCGGCTCTTCGAGCTGATAAGCTTTTGAGGCATGGGTGTGAGGCTTTTCTAGCCTTGGTTTGTGCAACTCCTGAGCAGCAGATGGAGATCAAGGACATTCCTGTTGTCCGAAATTTTCCTGATATCTTTCCAGAAGAACTACCAGGACTTCCGCCTGAGCGGGAAGTTATCTTTTCTATTGATCTTATTCCTGGCACAGCTCCTATTTCTAAGGCTCCTTATCGTATGTCTCCTGCGGAACTAAGGGAACTGAAGCAGCAACTAATGGAATTACTCGAGAAGGGTTTTATTCGTCCTAGTACTTCTCCGTGGGGAGCCCCTGTGTTATTCGTCAGGAAGAAAGATGGTTCGATGAGGTTGTGCATTGATTATCGGCAAATAAACCAGCAGACTGTCAAGAACAAATATCCCTTGCCGAGGATTGACGAGTTATTTGACCAGATAGCGGGAGCTCAATATTTTTCTAAGATCGATCTTCGATCTGGATATCACCAGTTGCGGATTAAGGAAGAGGATATTTATAAAACGGCTTTCCGCAGCAGGTATGGTCATTTTGAATTTGTCGTTATGCCTTTTGGTCTAACGAATGCTCCAGCAGCTTTCATGCAGTTGATGAACGACATATTTCGGCCCTATCTTGATCAATGGGTCGTAGTCTTTATTGATGACATCCTGATTTATTCTAAGAATGAGGAGGAGCATGCTGAGCATCTGAGAATGGCATTGCAACTGTTGAGAGATCATCAACTATATGCTAAGTTCAGTAAGTGTGAGTTCTGGCTACAAGAAGTGTCCTTTCTCGGACATATTATCACCAAGGAAGGCATTTCTGTTGATCTTTCGAAGATTGAGGCAGTGAAGAATTGGGAACAGCCTACTAGTGCAACTGAAGTTAGAAGTTTCCTAGGCCTGGCAGGCTATTACCGAAGATTTATTCAAGATTTCTCCAAGATCGCAGTACCTATGACAAGATTAACCCGTAAGGAGAATAAGTTTGATTGGTCAGATGATTGTCAGCGAAGCTTTCAGACTCTGAAGGAGTGTTTGACTACTGCACCTGTTTTGGCCTTACCTTCTGGTGAAGGAGGATTTGTTGTTTATACTGATGCTTCAGGTATTGGCTTAGGCTGTGTACTCATGCAGCATGGGAAGGTGATTGCCTATTCCTCTAGGCAGTTGAGGAAGCACGAAGATAATTATCCTGTTCATGATTTGGAACTTGCTGCAGTCGTGTTTGCTTTGAAGATATGGAGGCATTACTTGTATGGAGAAACCTTTACAGTGTTTTCGGATCATAAGAGTTTGAAGTATTTATTTTCTCAAAAGGAACTCAACATGAGGCAGCGGAGATGGTTGGAGTACTTGAAGGACTTCGACTTCTCGATTGAGTATCATCCTGGCAAAGGTAATGTTGTGGCAGATGCATTAAGCCGGAAGCCGGTAGCTAGACTGTCAAGTCTCATGTTACAAGAATGGAGATTGTTAGAACAATTATCTAGTCTGGATCTCAATATTGACAACGATCGGATCTTGGTTGCTCAGATTCAACTTAAACCTGAATTATTGATAGAGATCAAGTCCTTGCAAGATAATGATCCCGAGTTAGTAGAGATCAAGGGAAACTTGAGCAGTAGACCTGACTTCATGTTGGCCGATGATGGTAGATTATTATTTAAAGGCAGAACTTGTGTTCCGGATGAGGCTACAATAAAGAACAAAATTCTTGAGGAAGCTCATAGATCCAGATATACCATTCATCCTGGAGGCACTAAGATGTACCGAGATTTGAAAAGGTCCTTTTGGTGGTCGAATATGAAAAGAGAAGTTGCAGATTTTGTGAGCAGATGTTTGGTATGTCAGCAAGTTAAGGCCGAACATTTCAGACCAGCAGGGAAATTGAAACCACTCGACATACCCCAATGGAAGTGGGAAAGCATTGGCATGGATTTCATTATGGGTCTACCTAGGACTCGTGGTGGATTTGATGCGATATGGGTGATTGTCGATCGTTTGACAAAGTCGGCTCATTTCTTACCAATTAAGTCCAAGTGGACGATTGATGTATTGGTTGCTTTGTATATAAAGGAAGTGGTGAGATTGCATGGTATTCCAGTGAATATAGTATCTGATCGAGACCCCAGATTTACTTCACATTTCTGGAAGGGACTGCAAGAGTCTTTGGGTACTCGTCTGAATTTCAGTACTGCTTTTCATCCACAGACAGATGGACAGACTGAAAGAACCAATCAGATAGTGGAAGATATGTTACGAGCTTGCATGATTGATTTTGGTGGTAATTGGAGTGAGCATTTGGCATTAATTGAATTCGCCTACAATAACAGCTATCAGTCTAGCATTCAGATGGCTCCTTTTGAAGCACTATATGGTAGAAGTTGTCGTTCCCCGTTGTGTTGGGATGAGGTAGGTGAGAAACAGTGGCTTGGACCAGATCTTGTTTCGGAATCATCACAGAACATCCGTGTTATCCGAGACCGGTTACAGGTAGCCCAGTCAAGACAAAAGAGTTATGCCGACAACAGGAGAAGAGCATTGGAATTTCAGGTTGGCGAGCATGTGTTCTTAAAGGTCTCTCCGACGAGAGGGATTCGGAGATTTGGCATTCACGGCAAGCTGAGTCCGAGATACATAGGCCCATTCGAGATTCTAGATAGAGTGGGAGAGGTGGCATACAGACTGGCTTTACCACCGCATTTGTCTGGCGTACACAATGTTTTCCATGTGTCTATGTTACGAAAATATGTGTACGACCCCACTCATATCATTCAGCAGGTGGATTTTGAACTGAAGGAAGATTTGACCTATGAGGAAATACCTGTCAAGATTCTGGATCGGAAGCAACAACAACTCCGGAATCGTTCGATACCGATGGTCAAGATTCAGTGGAGTCGGCGTGGGACCGAAGAGGCTACATGGGAATCTGAAGAGACTATGCGAAAGCGTTATCCCGATCTATTCTAGGTGAGCGATCTTTTTCTACTCTCAGTTTTAGTGCAGTGAATTTGGAGGACCAAATTCCTTTAAGTAGGGGAGGGTGTAAGACCCCAAATTCTTTAAAAATTTATTTAAAAAGTTATTTGCAATTATTTAGAATTTATTTGAAGTTATTCGAATTAATGAGAATTATCCAAATTAATTAGATTAATTAATTAATTAATAGAATAAGTCATTTTTCAACTATTTTATTAAAACCCCCAAAAATCACATCTTGTAGAACTAATTTTGTTTAGCAACTTTGTCTTCTATAATTAAGCCTAAGAAAATCATTTATTACGCCGAATTAGTGAACTTAGTCTTCCGAACTTAATATTTAATTAATTACGGAATAGTATAAGTAATAATTCGACTATCTCAGAAAAATCTGTAAAAATAGTAAATAGATTAATATTGATGTAGATAACAACTTTTCCTTCTAGCTTTAAGCCATGGTAAATCCGTGGTAAGATCTATTTAGAATTCAAACCCAAATGTGCACACTTTTGACTCATACCTAACCCTTAGATTAAAACGCGAAATTCGACCTCCATACTCAACCAAATGATCTGAAATCAGGGGCAAATGGAAGGCCACAATGTAAGGAACATTTACCCTCAATCAATTTGAGGTAAACTTAGCCCCAAAACATGCTGCCGACATAGTTTGGTCAAGTCTAGGATTTCGGCGCCGTTTCTAAACACGCGGCTTGCAGCAGCAAATACTCCCAAATTCGAAGGCTCCAGAAGCTCTATGAGCTATCAAAATGAAGCCCTATGAGTCTTCTTTCATTTGGCTGCTGTGGGGTTCGCTGAAATTTCGGATCTGGAGAGATCTAGCTCGATTTGTGGAGGTGGGTCAGTAGGCCGTTGGCTTACCTTCATCCTTCTTTGATCCATCGATTGAGGTAGGAATTCTCAACCAAATCTTGATCAT
Source organism: Amorphophallus konjac (assembly GCA_022559845.1). Lineage (NCBI taxonomy): Eukaryota > Viridiplantae > Streptophyta > Magnoliopsida > Alismatales > Araceae > Amorphophallus > Amorphophallus konjac. The sequence goes on along the minus strand of JAHNEJ010003154.1, from coordinate 4,496 downwards.
GAGTATAGTAAATTGTTCCTCTCATCGAGCTCTATCCATTGGTGGCAAAAGCCCCAATTTTTATTAGGTATCCGTGGAGAAATCGAGCTTTTTGTGAGATGCTGTCCAAGTGTTCTTCATCCTAGGATTTTGAGTTTTCTCTCTCCGATTTGAGGTAGGATCTAACAACCAAATTCTAATTAATTCACATGAAGTAATAAGCATGTTATTATCTTTCATTTAACGTAGAAAGCCCCAAATTCCACTGAGCATGCCATCGTGAATTTCGATTTTTGTAGAAGCATATCTAGAACATGTTTCATATAGTTTCCTTTAAGCCAGAGCTTGATTTCGGGCTAATTTTGAGCCCTGTAACTTGATCTTCATGTTGCATATCATACATGGTTGGATTCGTAATCGAGTTAGCTTTCTTTTGACACCTAAAGCCCTAAATTCTATTGAGTATGTTAAGAGAATTGCATGATTTAGTAGAAGTAGGTCAGAAACTAGGGTTTTCATGTATTGATCATGTATAAGTTGAGATTTAATCGATTTCTGTGAAAATTCATATTTTTAAACTCATGTATTATGACCCTAGAATGTCTATTAGGATTCTTAGATCATGTGGTTTTGATTTCAACTCAATTGGACCCCATTTGGATGAGTTTATGTGGTTTCCGGAAGCAACATTCGTTGCTGTTCTTGCAGGGGTCGACCCCAGGGGTCGACCCATTTTCTGGGCAGCCCTGCAGGCCCGAGGGTCGACCCCAGGGGTCGACCCATCAGCTCCCTGCATGGGGGTCGACCCCAGGGGTCGACCCATTGCACAGGAATGTAGGGGTCGACCCCAGGGGTCGACCCATCTGAAGGAAATGGAGGGGGTCGACCCCAGGGGTCGACCCATTCAGCTTCCAGACCCCAATTTTTCAGGGGTCGACCCCAAGGGTCGACCCGTACACCAGAAAACCCGTTTTCTTCGTTTTTCGAACCGAAAATGGATCCGAATCAATGGGAAATCAACCCATTTAACTTAGACCCATTGAAATTATATGTTTGAAGAACTTTTGATCTATTCATGTACCCCTCTTGATTTCAAATTTGGATGGGTTCCTACATGCAAACTTAGCATAAAAACGCACCGTTTACCATCTTCATTTCAATGCATACAAGATTAAATAGAAACTCACTTAATTAATGATTAATGGTGTAACTAAATCTCTGTTAATACATTCTTTTTCACTCCTGTGAGAGCTTGTTCTTTACCTTGATAACTTGTTCTAGCTTGTTGGCACTTTGGCTAATACAAATGATAATGGTTAAGCATGATATCTTAACTTGGTGATTAGGATTAATATGTTGATTAGCTTGTTTGATTGCTGCTGTTTTACAGTAGCGCAACATGATTAACTCTGTTTGTGACTTGATTTCAATCTCTTTGATAATTATACTTACCTTGGAATTCTGGAAATGAATCTCTTTCCTACTTGATGTTGTTATTGCTACTTAGCTTAAACCTTGGAATCCTGGCCATAAACTGTGGAAGTCTAGATTCGTGGGATCTTTGATCCAAAAGAAATCAATGCCTGGCAAACAAATAAGGGCTCGGTCTGGTCCTGGGAAGAGCGCCCGAACACTACGTGTACCCCCGGGGAGGTGAATGACTAGGTGTGGCATTTGGCACCAGTACTTGACATGTGTTAAATCTAGGACTGTCCACTACTCACTACTCTTTCCACTACTCTCTATATTACTTGCTACTACGTTTCACTTTCCACTCTTTACTGTTCTATACTCTACTTGTGGTTACTCTACTTGTTGATTACTTGGAGGTGGAAATGAAAATACATGCGTGCTTGACATGACTAGAATTGACTTGAGATGGCCAACTTCTTATCGTTATCTCCTGTAGTAAATTCTTGTCTTACCATTCTATTCATTATATTTCTTGACCTTGCAAGATCTTTGAATTCTGTTTCGTGATATCATCGTTATCTTTTTATTGTTTTATCATTTGTAGCATGACATTTTAAAATGTAATTAAACTGTTAATCACTTATACCTGTCTGTTATTTCCTACTGGGCGTCAGCTCATAGTTGTGTTTTCCCCCTTTCCAGGCTTTTCAGGTGACGCGCTTACCGATGGGGAAGGGCAGGAGTGATGTCTTGAGTGTATCAGTTCTAGTTGTGTTTTGGAGAACATTTAGTTTCAGTTATGTCATTGAGTTTTAGTGGTTGATTATTCCAGTTGTATTAAGTTAAACTTGAGGTTATTGTATCAGTTGTGGTTTGTTAATGATCTTTTAGTTTCCATCTTGTAGCACTTGTGTATCATTTTAGATTTTGTTCCCTCTCTTGCTAGCGTGTCCCTAACTGTACGTCCCGATACTTCCGCCTTGTTCGGGGCGTGACAAAATGTGCCATCGACCTCGGTTCATGTGCACGACGGGATTTTGAAACTAAGAGAGAGATAGACATAATCTGAGTGTCTCGAAGAAATCCACAGAAACTGCTCTAGGGGAGCTTCCAGGGCCGGATCGGCGGATTTTAGAGATATTTTCTCGAAAAAGCCCTCGTCCTCATGATGTCGACTCTCTTCTTCTTCTTCGACGGACAAAGCAGGTCTGCGCTCAACGTTACCCCCCCCCCCTCCCCACCAGTAGACGCCGACTCCTTTCTTCTTTTTCTTCTTCTTCTCCGATAGACAGTACTCGCCATCGTGCCCCCCCCCCCCCCGGCGGCCGGACTCGCCGTCGCCCCCCACCTTGTAGACGGCCGTTGCCTTCCTCCGAGTGCTATGTAAACGTGAACAAAATATAACAGTGTTTTGGCAAAGTTCTCAAACACTATTCATTGCAAAGTCACAATGATAACAAGGGGGTAAAGTCGTCATTCTTATCATTTAACCCCTCGGCCTGTGGGCAGATGGGAGCCCAGGTGCCAAATGAGATTTCAGATTTTTTATTTTTATTTTCTTCAAAATCTTCACACTTGTACGGTAGAAGGGGATTTTGAAAAAAAAAATCCCATGTGCCATCATCCTAACCAAACACTACCTAAAGATTTTGAAAAAAAAAAAAAGAAATCTTCCCTCTAATTAATTGTTTCCAAAAGCAACTTTAACTAGTTTTTTCTTGACACAGTACATCTGACTGGGCTAGCTTCCAGCTTCAGCAATTCCCCTTTCCTCATCCCTGAGATGGGAGATCATAAATGCTACGGACAACAGTGGATCTGATCTCATCAACTAGATCTTGAGGCTCCTGTGCTCCCCCAGTGTCCCTCAGGCTAGCTACCAGTTTCATATATAAACATGGGGGGGCCATGTGCATGTGCTGCATGTGCCCCTGGATCTTGCGAAGAATCTGCAGGCATATGATCCCAAAACTTTGGTCACCTGCTTACAGCCCCGGGTTTTGTCCCCTCGCGGTCAAGCATACCAGTAAATGAGGCTCCTTCCTTTTGTTCACTAGCCTGCCAGTCCTCTCCTCTTGGCCTTGAGCTAAAATGTTTTGGCTCCTCCCCCCCCCCCTCCTGTCCTGAAGCTTACTCTAACTTTTCACCTTGGAGTTTCCAAAGTTATTCATCTCTCTCTCTCTCTCTCTCTCTCTCTCTCTCTCTCTCTCTCGCGGCAACCATCGCCTTCTATCGCCCAGCGCTCAACCAGTTGCCTCAAGTGTCCATAGAAAGACCCGAACCCCCCTCCTGTCCTGAAGCTTACTCTAACTTTTCACCTTGGAGTTCCCAAAGTTATTCATCTCTCTCTCTCTCTCTCTCTCTCTCTCTCTCTCTCTCTCTCTCTCTCTCTCTCTCTCTCTCTCTCTCTCTCGGGGTAACCATCGCCTTCTATCGCCCAGCGCTCAACTAGTTGCCTCAAGTGTCCATAGAAAGACCCGAACCCCCCCTCCTGTCCTGAAGCTTACTCTAACTTTTCACCTTGGAGTTCCCAAAGTTATTCATCTCTCTCTCTCTCTCTTCTATCGCCCAGCACTCAACCAGTTGCCTCAAGTGTCCATAGAAAGACTTGAACTAGACTCGACTAGGGATGTCAAAAATACCCGTAAACCTGATTACCCGTATCACCCGACCTGTGATGGGTCGGATAATACCCGAATAAACGGATATGGATCCGGGTTCGGATATGTTTAAAATACCCATTTCATATCCGGATAGGGTATGGATTTAGTACACCCGAATTCATAACCGATCCGAACCCGCTCTTAATAACTTATTGTGCATGTTAGGTATATGATTTTGACATGAACTTAATCCGTTGTCCGTCTCGTTGAGTTCGTGAATTTAGACTTCTTACTAAATTGTAAAGACGTTTCTATAAAATATAAAAATTACTTTAGAAAGGAAAGAATTGACTGAATTTCTATTTTTTTAATTCTTATAAATCTCACATTTTCTTGAATGTTGACGTAGACTCGTGCTTTATGGACGGATATGGATATCCGCAGATATATCCATACCCGTGACGGATATACCCGTATCCACATCCGCCAAAATAATAGGGT
>JAHNEJ010002302.1:0-115888 GCA_022559845.1 Amorphophallus konjac | reverse complement strand
TTTGCAACTGGGCCAAGGAGGCCAAAGTACAACTGGCGCAAGCCACGGGACAATTCCGACGGGCAGGTCGGTCCCCGGGTCAATGCGTAATAAGGTGGATATCCGCGTGTTTTACAGAGGCTCTCCATGAGGAGATCGAGACAAGCTCGACTGCCTAGGTGGCAGGGGCGGTCGTGGGCTGGTGCCTGACGGAGGTTGGACGCGGCTCAAGGTGAGCGGTCGGGTCCGGGCCTCGGAAGGCGAATGTCGTCATGCCGGGGAGTCGAGGTCGGCCCCGGGAATATTGCTCCCGGGCCAGGGTCCGGATAACTCGAGTCATCAGTCCGAGCGGTCGGCGGCTAGCTCGAGGCGAGCGGTAGGCATGCGGTTCCGTGACGGAAGTAGATGCGGCATCATGGCGTATGCGCGGCCACCGTGGGTTGTCATACGCGGGCGGACCCGGGATGCGGGTGTGTTCGCCGTTGTCATAACGCTTTATACGCGACGGGCATGGACTTGTGTGCGATGGCTAGACGCTGCGTGAGGGGAGTACGTGTGACATACCCTCGGCGTGTACGAGCCGATCAACAAGCCAACCGCGCGGGCACTTAGCTCCTCGCGTCCCCGACCCTTGCCGAAGGCCTCGGGAGTCCGAGGGCGCGACAGTTAGGTCGGAGGGTGTTGCATTGCATCCCTCATTCCATTTCCTATCCCTTGAGCTGCCTAGGGGGGGATTTTATAGGGGAAGATGAAGGGACATGGGGGGTTTAGGCGGACTAGGTTTGGGGGCAAAGCTGGTCCGCCTAAACCCCTCCCCCAGGGGGGGTTTAGGCGGACTAGGTTTGGGGACAAAGCTGGTCCGGGTAAACCCTGGGAGAGTGTTTCGGAGTGGGGGAGGGAGGGTTTAGGCGGACCAGCCCAAGGGGCTGGTCTGGTCCGCCTAAACCTCTCACGAAGGGGTTTTTCTTTTGTTAAAACCCCCCCTTTTTTTTAGTTTTGATGGGATTTAGGCGGACCAGCCCGAGGGGGCAGGCTGGTCTGCCTAAACCCTTCCCCAAGGGGGGTTTGGGCAGACTGGCTGGGCACTTTTTTAATTAAAAAAAAGCTTTTCTTTTTTGTTTAATGAGGGTTTAGGCGGACCAGCCTTGGGGGTGAGACTGGTCCGCCTAAACCCCTCCCCCAGGGGGGTTTAGGCGGACCAGTCCCAAGGCTGGGTCTGGTTTGACTGGGGTTTGACTGTGGGTTTAACTGGGGGTTTGACTGAGGGTTTGACCCGTCATAAATAGAAATTTTCTTCCGGGGGCTCCGCCTCCAGAAACCCCCGCAAGGGGCGCTGCCCCCTTGACCCCCGCGACTTGACCGCGGAGGTCGATCCGCGTGCGAGGGCGCACGATAGTGGTGCATGACGCGATGGGTTGCTGGGAGTCTCTAGTTGGGCTCGGACTTACTGTAGAGTGGCTGGAGCATACGCGTCCACCAGGTGCTCGAGGAAATTTCTGACATGCGTGTGTGGGCCGTATAAGGGTGCTGTGGGCTCCTGAAGCTTGTGGTTGGTCCCAGGTGGGTCTTCCTTTGACTGCAGAGGGCTGGAGGGAGGCGGCTCGAGGGTAGACCCCGGCCTCGTTGCTGGGTACCACATGACGTGGCTTGTAGTTAGGGCGCCCCCGGGTCGACTCGGGTAACTGTGTTGAACGCGGGGAAACCCGCAAACTGAGTGATCGGGGGTGGGCCCGATCGATTGTTGATGTTGCCGTGGGTCACGGCTAGCTGGTTAGGACCCTTGGTTGGGCCCGGTAACTGGGGCATCGACATGATGATGCCGTTTGTCTGGTGGTCGGGGTGACCCTCGCTCCTTGGCGAAGAGTCGCCTGATGCGGCAGACTGTTTTGAGTTCCGAGTTAACCCGGTTGTTGAAGCGTCAGCGGTGTGATACCGTATGCAGGGTGTTCGGGGGTGATCTCCGAATCTTCACAGAGTGCCGTAAGGTACGGCATGTTGTCCCAAATCCCGAAACTGACCCGGTTGTCTGGAAACTGGCTGGCATAGTGCCATTTGCTCGGGGACGATGCCCGGTTGTTATGTTGCGCCGCTTGACCCGGCGACACGTCTCGATTTCCGAGCACAACTCGACTGGTAGAGCAACTTTGGCGATGTGCCATTTTGCTCTATTTAGGGAGTATTTCCCTATGCTTAATCCTCAATTAATTCGAGAAAATAAGCCGGTGCCAACAACCACATAACAGAAACCAAATAACAAAATGACAACTATGAATTGGGTAATTTATATATTTTTTGAAAGTGGACTTGGGTAATTTTTATTAGAGGATGGAAATTCCTGAATATCTTTATATTTTGAACTGTGCAAGAAATTGTTGTTTGAATTGGTTAGATAACCATGGTTGTGCACATAAAATGTAGTGGGCATCCAGATAAGATGATACCTGGACTTTGAATTTTGACATTATTAGCCTTTCTATGTGACTTGTATGTTTTTTGAGAAGATAGAAGAATTTTATGGACACTGGCATAATGAAATGGCAATTATTAATGGGATACATAATTTGCTTAGTTTTCATGATCAGACTAAAAAATTCTTGAATATCTTTTGTTTGGACTGTGCAAGGAGTTGTTTGATCTTGCTTTGGCAACCATGCTCATGCAAGTGAAGTATAGCTAGTATCCAGATTGGATCAGTCTGGACATCATTATGTGCTCAAATGCTGCAGCATGGCTTACAATGCTCTGAGCATCCACAAAATCACACAATGGACGTGCTGTTGAACAGTAGCTTAACCATCCATTACACAAGGAAAATTAGGTAATGGATGGGTTGTAGTCTCTAAAATCTTCCTACTAGTGTCTCATCAATGTATGCCTGATTGCCTCTATGCCACCTTGTAGGTGTTTGGAACAATTTTTTTTATTTTTTGTAGAGTACTAGGATTCTTCATAAAACTGCTCCAAGAGAAAACCAAGTCTCAAGTACCAACCCCTCCGCCCACCACCACCGCAAAAAAAGGGTGATGCACTTTCCTCATCTCTTCCATGTTCATCCCTTTCTGCCACTCCTCTCCCTCCTCTGTTCTTCTTCTCTCCTCACCCAGCCTCCTTCCGTCTCTTCTTCTCTTCTGGCTCTCGAAAACATGAAATAGAAGGTTTGAGATATGATTTCCAATGAGATACCCTGCCCATCCAAATCTCACAAGGTGTCACTTCCTGATCTCTATCTGGTGCTTGATCGGTCCAACATCAGCACCCCACAGCCAAGTTCCTGTTGTCTTATTCTTGTCTGTTGCTGCTGTACAGGAGAGAGGAAGATGGAAGACAAGGGAAGGAGGAAGAAGGGGGGGCCAGATGCCCATGACGTAGACATGAGAGGGGTGTTGGGAAAGCTATGTTATCAAAGGCACTTGAGGCGCTCGCCTAGGTGATGAGGCGAGGTGAGCCGTCAACAGTTCACCTCGCCTCAGCCAATTTCGCCTCGGCGATTAGCCAAGTCCATGGACGCCTTTGGGATGAGGCCACTTGGACCACCCAGCCCATTCCTGTAACCCAACCCATTCCTATAACACATGTGCATGTATAAATTAAGTTTTCTTATAGGTTGTATACATGTTGACATATTTAATGAAATATGTACATATCTGACCTACTTATAGTTTTAATGAAATGTCGCCTCAAACGCCCTAGGCCATCGCCTAAGCATTTGAGGCTTGAGGTGATCCCTTGGTCACCTTAGTTGCCTCTCGCCTTTGACTACATAGTGGGCTAGAGGAGGGCATCTCCTCCTCCTCCTCCGCCTTGTCTGCTGATGTTTGTCAGGGCAGAGCAGACAGAGTTGGAGATAATACTGTGTGTATAAATTGCTGCTTGGAGGATGGGTTGCTATTACTCGGTGGTGGCAGACATTAGCAGGTTGGGGTTGCACACAATCAAGCAGGTAGGAGAACGTTTGGGTTGCATGAGGTCTTATGCCCAACCACCATTTCCTTCCATTGATGTTGCTATTTTGCCCTATTTTGTTTTTTTGGAAATGCAGCAGTTTTGCCAATCAAGGAGAAGAAAGAGAGATCAATTTTAAAATTTAACATAAAAATTTAAGTGACAACTTTTTAAAAGCAAAGCATCTCAAAAATAAAAATGCTCCCAACCACCTTATTATAAACTCATATGCATCATATTTTCTAGAGTGACAGATTCTGAGGATTTTGGTGCGGCGGGGAGGGGACGTGTCGAGGGCATGCCCCGAAGGTGGTCACCGGTTTGTACTGGACACCTTTGGGGTACCCGGCAGCCTCTTTCAGGTCAGGTCCAATCTGTTTCCGGTGTGGGAGAGTTGGACATGTGTGGAGGGTGTGCGCCTACCCACTCGAGGGGAGAAGGCAGGCGAGACAAGAGCAAGGGTTTGGTTGCCGCCGAACCTACACAAAGGTTCTTCGAGGTTCTCTAGTTGGAGGTGTGGAACAAGGCACTGATAGAGTTTGCGTCTAGGCGGACCCCCTTCCGACTGATTTTGTGAAGGTAAGGTTGCAATGGTTGGAGAGGTGAATGTGGGTAGCTATGGTGGAGGGAACAGTGACAAGGGTAGGGGTTAGGTAGATGTTGGAGGCATGAGGCGCTAGGGCAGAAGGGTGTTTGATCTCTTTGGTGCTTCAAGGGGGCTTCCTAGCCGTCGGTCCCATGGTGAAGGCAACAGAGGCAGCTGTGAAGATGGGGTTTCTCTTGGCTGATGGAGTACTCCTTCGGGTGCCAAGGTGGACCGTATGGAAAGGTGCCTATCCGGATCCCAGAGGATACTGTTGCTGGATCCGTTTGGTTGGACCCCCTTTGGTGCTTTGTGACAAAGCATGAGTCGCTTTGATCATTCAGAAGTTTGGTGTTGTGGAGCCGAGATCTGTTAGGGTGTGGCCGGAGGGAGATCTTTCAGTTATGGAGGTGGCTATTTGAGTAAGTGGGGAGGAGGCCATCCCGGCATTCATCGGTGTCGATGTTGGAGATTCTGATTCCCGTCCACTGGCAGTCGAAGGAGACAGTTCGGACTGTGTATCAGGGGCAACGGAGTCTGCCAGAGTAGGGCCTAGGGCAAACAGGGGGAGGGCTAGAGGTTGAAGACGATCGGTTGGCGGCCAATTCGAATTTGAATCATACCGCGTTGTGGGTTGAGCCGAGGGATTCCGCTGGTTACCTGGATCGCGGTGGGTGGGCCACCCAGTTCAGCCGGCTCATTTCAGGTCGATCTCAAGCCCAAGCCCAAGCCCGATGCTGCAGTGATTCGGACCCGATGGCGGACCCATTAACCCAGGACTTACCCGTATCCGGGCAATGTGGGTTAACGGGCTCGATAGGACCCATTAAGGGTCTCCCCTGCTGCTCAGTTTCTGGGCCGTTTCACGGGGACCCCCTCCCGGTGCCGGCGATGCGAGGCGGCTCCCTCCCGGCGGCGGTGTCTTCATTCGGCGACCCCCTAATGGCGGCAATGGTGGCGGCGATGGCTCCGGCGTGCAACATTCTCCTCCTTCCGTGGAGGAGCTCTGGGGCTTCGTAGGATGAAGATTCTTCCTTGGGATCGGAGATTTCCCCGAGGGCCCTCTTGGTCCCTCTTTCAGGCGTGTCCGCCGGTGGCAATTCAGGTGAGTCGGCGGCGACTGCGAGGAGATTTCTGGCCACGTGTTGGTGGGGTTGCCCATCCTGCCCCTCTCAGCAGCGGGTCCTGTGTCTAGGTGCGGCAGTAGCATTGATGTGGAGGCTAAGGGTCTCCTCCATCTTCTCCTCAACAGTCCAGCTGTGCAGGAGGTGGTGGTGGCCCTCCTGGATGGTCAGCGCGGCGGCTCCGCCTGTTAGCTCGATGGGCCATCTGTGTAGGTAAGCGGCAGCAGCAGTGCGGAGGGATCTGAGAGTGTCCCTGTCATTGCGCCATCGGAGCAGGGAGTGGAGAAGGCAGGTGCTGCGGTGGCTTCTCTGGGAGACGTCTCGGAGGTCCAGGGAGAGCCTTGCCTTCATCACCTTCCTGGGGCATCTACGACTCTGGTGCCTCAGGCGGGGGATTGTGCAGCTGAATCAGTGGCTCCAGACTGGTCAGTGGTGCAGGTGGCCAGGGTGCCTGGGATATCTTGTTCTGTTTTGGGGAAGGAAGTCTTGATGGAGGCGTCAGATCTGGCACAGAAGGAAGAAGCAAGGCGGAGAAAGGAGTATGTCAAGGAGATCATTTCTGAGGTTGAGAGGTTTATGGGAATGCAGGTGATAGACGTGGCTAACCAGCTTGGGTTCTCCTACGAAGAGTTGATAATGATAGCAAATCAGCACTCAGCAAAATTCAGAAAAGTTGGCATGCGAAGAAGCCAAGGCAGAGAAAAACTCTTTAAGAGGGGAGGTGCAGGGAGAAGGAGAGGGGAGGGCTGAGTAAGTGGGGCAGCTGAGGTCGGGTAGGGTGGGGTGGACTGACATTTAGCAGATAACCTTTTCTGCGGTCATCAGGTTCCTTTGAGGGGCGGTGTTGGGGAGGGTCCTTGTACGGATTCAGTCAGGGATGAGGTAGGTAGATATCAGTTTTTGGGTGGTGTTGATGTTTTGTGGCCTCTAGGGTAGGGTGGTGGTGTTGTGGCAGATGGGTTGGTTGTGTATGAATTCTCTTGTGGAGGGCGATGTCTGCTGGAGAGGTGCTTTGTTTCTTTCTTTGCTTGCTTCTGGGGCAGAGACTTGTCTGCCGGCTCTTGTACTTGGGAGTTTTGTGGGAGCACTCCCTCGTTACTTGTACTTCCCTTTTCTTTTGTATGATCAGTGGTAGTATCCACTTTCAAAAAAAAAAAATAAAACTCATGCATCATGTCATGCATATGCTGAGCACTTCCAGCTTGGTTCTCGTGGCTACCTAGTTGGTGTTTATTGCTGCTTTGGTTCGTTTAATGGACAAAAGATGCAACCAATTGCCTGTTCACGAGATTGTTAATTGCATGGCGAGTGGGTTCCCATTTTAGACCTAGATCGCACACTGTATCTCATTTTATTCTTCTATCTGTAGAAGGGAATTGTCTGATAATGAAATGTACTCTCTGCTGTTTACTTTTGACATGGGATACAGGTGTCATTCCGATACTCATGTTGCTTGAGTGGAGTCAACCATTCGTCTTCTTTTATCCTTTTCTGTTACCCTTTTGAGCATTTGTTTAGTGGCCAGTATACTGCCAAGTTCTGACAGGAGGTTTTGGAGATGGGGCATTGGTTTGGTGTCTGAGGCATCACCGCGGCCTCCTCTATTTCCTCTTCTTTTGGCTATCCTCTCAACCTGTGGACTGTGAACTGATCCTCCAATTGAAAGTAATCAACTACATATTTGTATAGGCATAAGCCCCTTGTTGGTAATGAGACATTCCAAAAAGACCCATACTTTTTTTTTGAAAAAGCCGGACTTTTCTTTCAAAAGTAAAAAAAAAAACCCATGATGTGGATTGTGAATCCTTTATCTCTGCTCATCACCCTAATCCTGGTATCCACATTTTTCTAGTAGGAGGAGCCATAATCCATTTCGCTGATTGAATATGTTGCCTCAAATCCTCCTTGTTACTAACATATGTTCTTTGGTGCACTGAGTTCAAAGAGAGGTAAAAATCGACCTTTTGCACTGGCATATCTGCAATTTAGGCACAGAACATTTAGAGAAATTGAGAGGGTGCCAATTTTGCTTTGTCATTCTCTTTTGTCATGGAGCCGAGCTATTATAATTATCCATCCCTGATACTGTCTTTTTGAAATAAGACTGGAACTTATACTGAAACTTGAATTCAAGTGGTGCTTTGTCAATGAATACTTTCAACATATTGCTATACATAGTTTCATTCACTTTTATTGGAAAGTTGATAGATTGAATTTCATTTATGTCATTCTACCGCAGGTTGTTAACTTTAGAGGCAATGTCCAGACACGGTTGAAAAAACTTAGGGAAGGGGAAGTCCACGCAACTTTGTTGGCATTGGCTGGACTTAAGCGCCTTAATATGTCTGAGAATGTCACAACTATTCTGTCTACTGAAGAAATGCTTCCGGCAATTGCTCAAGGTGCTATTGGGATAGCTTGCAGAAGTGATGATGACAAGATGGTATAAAAGGATGCCGTGTAGCATTTCTTCATCAATTGCTTGCATATTTGTGTAGTTCCTTTCTTTTCTGTTCATCATGAGGACTGGTTTTAGATGTCTGCTGGACTTTCATTATCCCATGGAATCACATAGGTGCAAAGGTTTTTTGACTGAAAGTTTCCTAAGTGACAATTCATTTAAAAAAGGGAAGAGAACAATCACAACACCAAGATCCCACCCTTACAATGTGTCGCACAGAATCCTGCAGTCTATCTTAAGAAATGGAAAATGCAAAATCCAACAGGCAAAATAACAGGAAATAAGCTAAAGTGACCCCATCAAGGGGTTAAAGCTACAAAAAATAACATGCTTTCAACAATTGACAAACATCAGATGGTGGGATTCCACCATGCCTTTGGTTTTAATACCAAGCTGACCCTTTCCTTGCTGCGGCCTTTGACCAGTGCTCAACCCAGTTAAGAGCTCTTATAAATATATCAAAAGATGCTATTCCCGTCATTCCTGAATCTCCTCTTGCACAGCCCCCCAAGAATGTAGCAAATCCTTGCAAGCAGATGATCCAAATTGAAATTATGTTATTAACATGTCTAGAAGTCTGTGAATTGGATAAGTCATGTGGAGATCTTTCTTTATTGAATGATTGCTATGTATAGTGCAGACTGTAATTTCACATAATGTAAAGCCATTTGTCCATTATAACTGAAAGTGGGTCAAAGAATAAAATTGGTAATGCATGATCTGCAGCATTCGATTTGATCTAAGATATTGAATGTTGATGTATCTCCTTTATAGTATTTTGACTCGGGATATATCTTAGCGAACAATTGATTAGTGAAACCAAAATGCTCTTTAGCTATGCAGGTTGATGCTTGATTTGATACTTAGTACATGATTCTTAGACCCTGTTAAAGACCAGGCTGATTAATCCCTTGAAAATGTTATGCCAATAACCAACAATTGAGTTTCAACAAATGCTGTGTGCTACAGTGACATTGTATAGATGCCATTTAATGAGGATTACTGTTCCTTGACCGGGACATTGGCAGTTTGGTTTCCATTATTCTCTCTCTCATGTATCTGGCACTGCAAATTCACACTTGGCTTTCTTGTTTGTTCTTTTTCCCTGTTCTTTTTCTTCTCTTCTCCAGACAATGCAAGGACATGCTGTAACATTAGTATGAATATGGAAATGACTGCTGCAGGTTAATTATATAGCTTCATTGAATCACGAGGAAACACGGTTAGCTGTTACCTGTGAGAGGGCCTTCCTCACAAAGCTGGATGGTTCTTGCCGCACTCCAATAGCTGGCTACTCCTATAAGGATGAAGAGGGGTATTGTGTTTTCAGAGGGCTGGTTGCTTCCCCGGATGGAACACGAGGTAATAACTGTTTTAATGTGAAAAGTCATCTTTCCTCTGGTCCTTCAATTTTCACAATCCATGTGATCAAATCCCAATATTCTCCTTTTCAGTGCTTGAGACTTCAAGAAGAGGCCCATATTGTCTTGATGATATGGTTTTGATGGGTGAAGATGCCGCTCAGGAATTACTTACAACTGCTGGTCCCAATTTCTTCAACTGGTGACAAAAATTTTGCAACATTAAGTAGTGCAGGGAATGGAACAACTTGGTTTCTAATTTTTCTGCGGATGTTAGAAGAGGTTATTTATCTTTTGTGATGTTAGTGTTACATTTGCAACATTAGTAGGTTAGTTTGAGGTGCAATGTTACTGCTGTAAGTTGTAACATTGTTTCTAGTTTTTATTTGTGATTCAAATTGTGTCTTTTTTTTGGGTAGGTACTTTTTTTTTCCTTACGGGGAGGGGATAATCGGGTTGGAACTCGGGACCTCCCTCAAATAGGGGAGGGTGGCGAACCAACTTCACTAGGCAATGGAATAAGTTTTCTAACCATTTTCATCTGAAACTTCTGGTGTTTAATTATTAAAGTGAAAATACTACTTCCTTGGCAACAACAAGCTGATCTTTAATTTTCCCTTTGTTGAATGTTGAGATAACCCGTGGTTGTCCTACAAAATATTAAGAAAGTTTTTTTATACCCTGTCTCCATTTAGAAAAATGTATGAAACCCAAGCAATGATCATAAGTTCTTGCCGTTTTTCAAGGGTTTGCACAACTGGGAAAAAAAATTCTACCTGACGAAGACGGCCAATTATTGATTTTGTTTTGGGCTAGGTAGTAATTAAGTTCCCTGAAAGTATTAGAACAAGAGACATTACTGACGGATTTCTTTGGGAAGCAAAAAAAAAAAATGCAGACTCACAAACAATATGTATGTATTTTTTTTGTTCTAATTAGTAATAATGCACCATATAAGAAAAGGACTGAAGTAAGCCATTCAACAGTTGGACGTGCATCTTGAGGTCCATGTATAGCAGTGCGTAGTACATAAAACCTTATTTTTTTCTGCTTTATTATATATGTATATATCTTAAGGTGCGATCCAGGGTTATAAACCCATACATTGTACTTAATTTTTGGTCCATCGGAGGACTCGTCCATACTCTCTTAAATATTATTTAAATTTTATCAAATATGTAAAAAGTTAAATTCTATAAATTTAAAAATTGTGACAAAAATGACATGGAAATATTTTTTTAAGAAAAATAGTCTTTAAAAAAATTACTCCCGAACACCCTATCATATTCTATATTACGTTGTCTCTCAGCAGAATCTCTAGATGTTTATTTGATCCAGAAAGATGTATAGTTTATGGAAGAAAACTTATAAACTAATTAACCCAATTGCTTCGGCCTATTCATTATTTTGTGATATGAGTACGTACTGAAGCTAAATTCATCCAACAGATCATATTTAATTAATAGAGAAAGAATGCGTCGCAATTATATATGGTAAAATTGCAATTGGCATATATAACATTCTTATTGCTATTTAACTAAACCTTCATTAATTGCCGCCAAAATAGGGACGAAATTTTTTAACTAATAATAATTCGTTCGAAAGTCCGTCAAAATTTTCGACGGATCTATGTTGGTCAAAAATTTCATCAAATTTTTTGATGGAGATAAATTCTCTGTCGAAAAAGTCGTCAAATTTTTGATGGAGTTTTTTTACGGATAAAACTCCATCGAAAATTCGTGCAACTAAATTAGAATATATATTGAAATTTCCGATGAAGTTAGATTTTGTCGAAAATCTGTCTAAATTTTTGATGGATAAATCTCCATCGGAAATTCGCATCATAAAATTAAAATCTACGTGAGTTTTGGGGCGAAATTTATTTCCATCAAAAATTAGTCGAAAAGCTTTTCTTCTTCCCCATTCACTAGCCCACCGTCTCCCACCCTTTCGCTCTCATCTCTCTCCTAGACACTCTTGCTCTCACTCTCTCACGGTGGCCTTACCTCAACGGTGGTGGTCTCTCTCTCTCTCTCTCTCTCTCTCTGTGGCGAGCGGCGACGGCGGCGTCTAGGACGTGGCACGAAAACCCCCCTCTGGGAGGCATCTCGCTCTGATTAGGTTTACTGCGTGCTTTTGGCGTGCTAAATTCATGGGGGGGAAAATGGGTGTCGCGGAGGGAAAAGAAAGTTAAAGAAGAAAAGCAAGAAAAAAAGGCCGCATGATTAGAGAGAAGAGAGAGAGAATAAATAATATAATACAAAGTATATATATAAGATTCATTACATAATTTTATTCGAACGATACATTGATGAAAGTGTGACACATTAAGACAACTGACGATCTACGTACAACTCAATATGGATGAGAACCACAAACAGTAGTACGTACTTTATTACATTTATTTATTTGACCAATATATATATATATATATATTGATGAAAGTTTTGACACAATTAACTAAATGACAGCTAGCTAATGTTTGCTTAGAGGAGGAACCCTTTTAATTAGGGTACGTATTACGGTGGGATCAACCTGCAGTTTAAATATTAATTTGGAGGAGCATCCCACACTGTGAATGCACTTGTTGAGTTCATCCACTTGTTAGTGATCTCTGGGTAGTGGCGGTTGATGACATCTCTCAGACTCTCTGTGTTGTTCACCCACTCCAGCCCTCTTTTGGTGTACGTCTTCTCATTGAAGTAGCTTGTGAAAAAACGATCAGCTTCCAATCTCCTGCACAATTATAATATTATTGTAATTAATTAATTATGAACGAGTACTTAATGAACAGTGCTAGCTGCTAATGAATTCATTCTATAAAACGATCAGTAAATTAATTATATATGTCTACAATATTGAAAATGAATGAAAGAAAGAAGTAAATTTATAAATTAGCTAGCTAGTGGTTGCTAATATATATATATATATATATATATATATATATAATTTGTGTTTTTTGGTTTTTAAAGTGAGATTATAAGTACTGCATGTACAACTCAGCTGGTAGCTAGCTAGTTTTACCTGGATGCCATTAGAACGAACACAAAGAAAGCTGTCTCACTTATCGCAAATCCCTTAATCTTCTTTTCGGCCATCAGACCCACAACAAGATCTAGCTTCTCAATATCATCGCCGTACACTTCTTTCATGGTTTTGATCGCCTCAGCATCATCTGTTAGGTCTCCCCATCTTGAAATGGGAGGCATGAGCATACTCCTACGAAATTGATTGTATCTTGGAACTTTTCTTTCCCTATCACGACAAACTGCGCAAGCGAAGACGGAGAAAATAATTAATTACGTACCTTGATGAACAATTGCGATAAAAATAAGATAATAACGTTCATTTGAAACATATATATATATATATGGTGTTTCTTTTTCTGGGCAATAACATACATTAATTTATTGTGCATATTGATAATTTATAAATGCCCCTAGCTAGCTAGCTAGCTACAACCGGTGGTACGTACGTACTGATCAGGTTGCATGCGTTTCCCTCCCCCCCTTCTTTTTCTTGAACTTATCTTGAAACTTGAACATATATATATATATAGAATGCAAAATTAATTAATGGGCACGTACGTATGAGAATTAATTATTTATCTAAGTACTAATTAATTCCCACGTACAGTTACCTACCTTCAAGGGCTGGAAGATCCACATGATGAGGCCTCTCAGTTCCGTCGGCATTTTGTGGAACAAGGTCCCTGAAGAATGAGGGATAGTTCCAAAGCTCCAGTGCTCCACAAGCTTGGTGTCCCATGGACACTAACTGCCTCTCAAATCCCAAATCCTTTAAAACCTTCTCTCCCTTTATTCCAACTAACTCCTCCATCTGGATGCTGTATATTTAAAATGTTGCAAAAAACAAATTAATTAAGATAACATATATGTGCGTACGTACGTAGATGCTGATGAGAAATTAACTATATATATAGGCTTGAATTGAGTTATGCATGTATATATATATATATATTACACTGAATTAATTAATTAATTACCTCTTGAGTAGTTCTGGTGCCTTGTTAGGGCCTGGTGGCGAATTGATATTCTTAATCTCCAGGACATCAGGTAGGAGAGAGTGCAATCTATACACACTAACGAAGTCTTCAGTTAGAGAATATGGAACTCCGTGGTTGTTTGGTTCTTTCAAGCCGACAAGACCCCCTAACATGGGTCCGAGAGTCGATCCTCCGACATGCCCAAAAATTCTCTTGAACGTCTTCCCTAGCAATCCATACCTACATGCATGCAGTAGTAATAATATAAGTATATATTTATAGCAATAGATGAAAAAAAGATGAAGAAATATTAATTTCGAATATCGTATGCATGCACTCGCTAGCTACTCTCCACAAATGGATTGAGGTCGTCATTAATTAATTGTCGTTCCTATTTGTGAAGAATTAATGTACGTTAATATATCTCTAGCTAGCTAATTACCAGTTGGCACGCATGGCAGCACGCATGGTGTCTGTTTTCAGGAGTTCCACAGTCCAGTCTATGGTGTGAACCTTGGCAATCACTGCAGAGGTAACCAGCTTCGCGTGCCGGTACAGTTTTGCACCATCAAGCTCCGGATATTTTTCCTGAGTCCAAGATTTACTTTCGATCGGTTAGAACAGTACACATGCACATATAGTAATTACACTAAGTGTATACATACATACATACATATATATATATAAATAAATATATATATAATGGCCAGGTTTCGATCAGTTGTTGTCATCAAATTAATTATTCACCTAAGTTGATCAATTTGTAGTATTCAAGCTATCTAATTAGGGTTCCACTCTATTAATTACGTACACATTCTCTTCAAGAAGTTAAGGAGAGCATGCAGCTAACTTACATATGTCTGCAAAGTGTTACGTACCTTGAGAGCATCGCAGATGGCATTGTGCTCCTTAACAAAGAGTGCCTGCAAGAGTGAGACCCCAATCCAGCTGTTCCTAACATCTCCAGACAGCGCTCTTCCTTGGTCATCATGGAGAAGGAGATTGTCATCCCCAAGCTTTAATTTTCCATCATTATTAAACGTTCTTACTCTCAGATCGTCAATTTGGCTGCGTCCGTATATTACGCTTCCATCCCTTGAAATTAATAACCATATATCGATCGATCATACCAACACACACACACACACACACACACACACACACACACACACACACACACACACACACATATATATATATATTCTCTTAATTTAATTTCTTCACATATTCAGTATATGAGAGAGAGAGAGAGATCAGTGTGTGTGTGTATGGAGGGGGGGGGGGGAGATAGTAAATTAAACCCAGGCAGATCAGTATATGTCACGTAATAATCCAATGTAGCTAGCTAGCTAGCTTACCACCACGCAGTTCGGACATTTAAGTGACCTGTCTCAATCCCTTCTACTGCTCCTGTCGCAACTTTTTTAGTTGCATAAAATTTGAAGGATTGGAGAGGGCATTGACCAGCAACAGAGCTTGGAGCAGCTAGCTCAATCTGCGCGCATGCATCATAATATAGGAATTATATTTAAGAATATGTAGGTACACCTAACTATATGTAGGTACGCATGCATCATAATATAGGAATTATATACATATATAATGTTCCCCTTTTGCAATGGTCAGATCAAAAACGCCCATGCGATCTCTTGTGGTCAAGAAAATATTAATTAATTAACATGCAATTAAGTTGTCTGTAGTTGTCTAATATTTACAGCTGCATGCCACAAATTTGTGGAACCCGCATGCATGCACTTAATTGGTATTAGCAATACAATAAGTTTCCCATATGGTACGACAATGGCGCGCATGGCATCTCAGCTTAATTTCCTCGTACGTATATTATACGTAATAATATATATATATATAATATATGTGCGCATATCTTAATTAATTTATTTTTGTTTTTATAGTTATAAATTAATAAATAGTATGCACATGTTATATACCTGGTCGTCCGTGTCTTCAAGATGGTCGACCCAATCATGTATCATGAACTGTATCCATGCAGCAGCAATTATATTGAACTGCTTCCCTGTGCCTATGAAAGTCTTGCGTTCAAGGAGTCTGGTGGCCACCACAAATGGATCCGGGTCCTTCAACGACGACCGTACCACCACCATATATAATCATGAAATGAGTAGCTAGTTAGTTAGAAGTACACACGTACACATGACTCACACACATATACATACATGAGAGCTAGCAGCTGGCGCAGTAATTATATATATATAATTGTAACTAGTTTATTTATATATATATACACACATATGTGTGTGTGTGTGTGTGATTATATAAGGACGTATATATACGGACGTATACATATATGGTACGTACGTACCTGACCCTTGGGCTGCTCCACGGGAGGGTTGTTCCTGCCGAAGAAGGTCCCCTGGCTGCCCACATTGGCGTCGCTGGGATCGTTATACTTGCCGTTGTCCACCCGGTAGGGGTAGTCGTCAGGGTCGAACGAGGGCTTCTCCTCGGTCGACTTCTTCTTGCCCACGTAGAGCAGGTTGTACTTCTGGTGGAGAAACCGCCGGGCTTCCAGGTAGAAGAGGCCCAGGATCACCGGCAGCCGGTGCCACAACCCCATCTTGTCGATCCCATGCACCACCTATTTTATTATTATTATTATATATATATGGAGATATATCCACATATGTATGTATACAAGGAAATTTAAGGGATATATATATGGAAGTCACCGATGCATGCATACGTACCGGGCACCCTTATGCTTCGAAGAGAAAAAAGAATTCAAATTAATCAGTAATAAACGAAGAAGATCTCACCAGGAAGATGAGACTATGTCCGAGGGTCATCCGGTCGTAGACCTCCCGGAGGCCTGGGTGGATGAAACACCGGAAGGTGAACCACATCTCTTCTTCTTCTTCTTCTCTCACTCACACACACACACACACACACGCACGCACACACACCTGCTTTCTGTCTATCTACACTTCCTTTTCTCCTTCGCTCGCCTAGGAAGTCACTTACCTTGCTTGAGAGTGTTGCAATGGCTCCATGGCCATGGGGTTTATATATATATATATATATATGCACGCCGGGAGGCGGAAGAAGTCGACCAGAAGAGATGAGACATGCGACGTACCTACGACATTAGAAAAGACCCGCATGCCAATTCCATGGTCATTTTTTTTGTTTAGTCAATGCAATCGCATAGTCTTTTTTTTCTCCCCCTCGCAGAAAAAAAAACATAGTCTTTTTTTTCTCCCCCCTCGTAGAAAAAAAAAAATACAGGAAGGCATGAGAACGGCGTCTGCCCATCTAACGTGGAAGTCAACGACCTTCCAGACCTTCCCGTCTGGTCGTGGTTATCCTGCGAGTTTTTCGTTTTCGCCGTTTGGTTTATGTGATCCAACCCTTCTAGTTAGCTTTGTTAATGGGATAGTCTTACTTTTTTCTTGGTCAAAGCAACCTCATAGCCCTTCTCTCTCTCTTTCTCTCTCCCCCCTCCCCACTTGTGTGGATAAATAAAAAGAAAAAAGAATGACATTTTCGCACTTGAAGTCTTTAAATATACGGCAGGGGGGGAAGACGTCGACAAAGGCGACGTACCCACCATAGACTGTTAATGGCATGGTCTTTTTTTTGGTTTGGTCAAGGCAACTTGATAGTCTTTTTTTTTAAAAAAAATTCTCTCTTTCTTTTGTATTAAAAGAAAAAAATTAAAAAAAATCACATTTTCCCAGTTGAAGTCGACGCCCTTCCAGACCTTTCATGCGGCAGGCAGGAAACCGCATATATCTTGATCGGGTCGCATTTGCATTCGTCTGGATAACAAAACTATTCCGGCGCCTTTGCCAGTTGGGATCGAATCCTGATGGGCAATCTTAATTAACCTTCTCCCTCTTGTTCTTGAGGTCCTTTCAATTCTATATCTCCTTGTTAATTAAGATTTTGTTTGAAGTGGGAAGAAATTAAGTGGCGGCAGTGCTGATTAATTTTCCAATAAACTATATATGACCCCGCGATTAAATGTGCATATGTGACTTTAAACTCTCTGTCCAGAAATTTCGTTCAAAGAAAAATGCAATAAACTTGCGGAGATTATTAATTATACGATAGTCAACGAGAGGGACTTAATTGAATATAGTACAATTTAAAATTAAGATCAAAATTAAAAAATATTTATTTACATATTTTTATGGCTATGGTTTAAGAAGCCTGGGGGAGAGAGAGAGATATATATATTTTCTATTAGAGTCTTGTGACATCGGGTTAGAATGACGTATTCGCGCCCCACCCGACCTGGGGTAAACCCATGTGAGTGTGAAAGAGATGAATGGGACCCACATTTCTCACTTAAGTTATCTTATTCTAATATCAAATATGACCTTAATAATTAAGATTTATTACATTTATTTGAACGGTACAATGACGAAAGTTTGACACATATGCATGCAAGGCACAACTGATGAGAACATGTACAAAATGGATGACAACCACAAACAGTTTATGTCATGTATTTGATCATTACACTACTGAAGCGTGATACCAGTAATGATACCTAGCTTGATATGACTAAGAACCACCGAGAAAACCCTTGCAGCACCCTTGAACATCGCTGTATTTCTCCCTAGAAGAGAGAGAACAAGGAAACCTATAATGAGATATAGATATCAGCATCACCGAGTCAATTGGGAAAATCCGTAATTAGGTAAAGTGGGATCATGCTGCACTTATTTGGAGGACCATCCGGCACGCTGTGAATGCCCTTGGTGAATTCACTCACGTCTTAGTAAATTTCTGGGCAGTGGCAATTGAGATGACATCGTTCATACTCCCTGTCACACTGTATCCGGACAAGAGTACATATTATACAAAATCAAAATAATCTCGTTTGTTTGAATGGGCGGCATCGATGAAGTCGCGAGGGAGGGAAAAGTCAAATGACGAGATGACTTTTTTAAACCGTTGCGAATAGGTTTGGCGTCTGAGTTGGGGGGGGGGGTCTTTTGATAATTTGAGTATCAAAATCTGCGCATGCAGTCAGGTGAAAACTTTGTCCCCAACCAGTTTATGCAGATTTTGATAAATTTTAACCCATGAGTCTACATTCTATTTCTTTGAGAATGCGTACGTACACGTGAATTAACATCACTTTTATATATTTTGATAGAACTTAAATTATGCACGAGATATTAAAATTTCAATTTCATCCCAATCCAAATGACACTTAAAATTTTCAGGTCATTTTTAACATGAATGCCCCCCTTCAATATTGCATGCGCATGTTGTTGTTAAAAGTTAAAACTTCATCTTCATCGTTACAGGTTATTCTCCAACTAAATATGACACATTAGTTTCATTGTAAAGAGAGAGTGCAGGGCCGGGGGAGGGGGGGACCCGAAGGGGTCTCCTCCCGCGTCGATGTAGAAAAAAAGAGAGGGGGAGAGAGAGTGTGCGACATAGAGAGAGAGAGTGCAGGGGAGGGGGGACATTAGAGAGGGTCTTCTCCTCCGGCAGCGGTGAAGATAGAAAGAGAGGATGAGAGAGAGATTGAGAGAGAGAGAGAGATGACAGGATGAGACAGAGAGTGCAGGGGAGAACTACAAGAAAAAGTGGCTATAGCGACCGAATTAGCGACCGATTTAATCGGTCGCTAGTCGGTCTCAAATAGAGACCAATTCGGAGACCGAAATAATCGGTCGCATAACCGAGACTGTTTCAGCGACCGAACGTTATCGGTCGCTAATCGGTCGCTATTATTGCGACCGAATTAATTTCGGTCTCTAGTCGGTCTCTGATGCCGTTATACTTCCTACTACGACCCCCGCCCGCCCGAGCCCTCCCGCCCGAGCCCCCCCCCTCCCGCCCGAGCCCCCCCTCCCGAGCCCCCTTCCCCTGCGGCCCCCTCTCCGCCCTAGCCCCCCTCCCCGCTCCCGCCCGAGCCCCCTCCGCCGGAGCCCCCCCTCCGCCCGAGCCCTCCCGCCCGAGCCCCCCTCCTCCGCCGGAGCCCCCCTCCCCGTGCTGCCTCCCGCCCGAGCCCCCCTCCGCCGGAGCCCGTCGCCGCGCCGCTCGCGTCGAGTCGCCGTCGCCGCTCGCCCTGCCGTCGTCGCCCTCCGCAGGTAGCTCTCTCTCTCTCTCTCTCTCTCTCTCTCTCTCTCTCTCCCTTCCCCCTCCGTCACCGGCCTGCTCCCCTCCCCCGCCGGCCTACTCCCCTCCCCCCTGCGGCCCCGTCGCCGGCTTGCTCCCCTCCCCTCCCCCCTGCGGCCTGCGCCCCCGTCCCCCTCAGATCTCCTTCCCATCCCCATGCCCCTCCCCCTCCGGCCTGACCCCTCTGATCCCCCTCCCCTTCCCGTCCCACTCCGCCTCCCCCTCTGCCTCCGACGGTCTCCTCCCTTCCTCCCCTTCCCGTGTCCCCCTCTGCCTCCCCCTCCCCTTCAACTCGATCCTTAATCTTATTCTAGCAAGTAAATCTATTTTTACATCGTCTATATCTGCATCATCCATGGTTGCTATGCTACATCATCTATCTTTGCTATAATGTATCATCCATGTTTTGTAATATCCAACTTTTCCATTTTAGATCGTCCATTTGTTGCATCATCTAACTTTTTGCACTTTTGATCATCCATCTTTTGCATCATCTAACCTTTCCAACTTTATATGATTCTTTTGTCAACTTTTCTAAACATGGGCAATCTTTCCGTCCACTTTAAAATTTTTCATCCATGATTTCAATTTATCATCTATCTCTATCTACTCTACTTCATCTATCTATTCTATTTCACACTATACTCCATTATTTAGTATTTTTGACCTTTTAATAGATGAATCTTAAAAAATAGTCAACATAAAAGTTGTAGATAATCGAGTTACATTTTAATGAGTTTAATTTCACCTGATTTAGACATTGTTACACAAAGTTATACTATAAATAATGGGCTACTTATTTAAACTAGTGAATTTGACTTAATGGGCGCAAACCAATCAAATGGGCTGACTTATTGGGCTCTTATCATAGAAAATCGAATACTCTATTGGACTTCTTAAAATTGGGGTGCTACAGGATAACCCGATTCCATAGCAGTATAATATAGTACCGACTGTGCCACTACTCGACTCAACGACTCATTTTTTGGTTGCCTCCTCGCCGTCGTCGAGAATGTAATTTCTCTCGCCCTTTGCCCTCTTCTCTAGCTCTCCCTCCTCTGTCAGCCTCTTTCCTTTGTCAGGTTTGTACCGGGGCAAAGAGTGAACAACAATCAAAACTTGCAGCACGGAAGGTATGAACACCTTTCTAGTTTCTTCACAATGTTTTGTTGTTTCTTGCTCACCTCATGCATATCTAATCCGGTACATCTTATTGCCAGTATGCTCGCATCATTCAGAAGTTGGGATTTCCTGCTAAGTTCAAGGTAGCTATGATGATGACACACACTGACACATGCAGTCTGCTGATATTCTGTTTTTATTTGCTTGCTAGTTGCTACTTAAGGATATCTTTGTTAACCTGCCATTCTCTTGCTTTAGGATTTCAAGATTCAGAATATCGTTGGTTCATGCGATGTAAAATTTCCCATCAGACTGGAGGGTCTGGCTTATGCCCATGGTGCTTTCTCAAGTGTAAGTTACCTCTGACATTTCGTTTTGTGCATTATATTACTCTTGCATCCACATTTCAAAATTATGTAACTGTTGTCACCTTGAGAACCAAACAGGGAAATGAACATCTATCTAACACATTATCTGGCTGCAAGATTATATTATCAATTGAAATTCTCAGTATACCCTGGCCATCCATAAATCCCCCGCCAAAAAGAGAAACAAGTCTCAATCTCTCTTAAATCAACTCTGGGATACCTCTCCCTTTTATATGCAAATTTTTTTTAAGGTTGCTAGGATTTTCTATTTCTTGGCTTTCCGAGTGGGCTATGCATTTGAATGCAGTTGCATGTTGGCTTCTGACAGTATGAACCAGAGCTGTTTCCTGGCCTGATCTATCGGATGAAGCAACCAAAGATTGTATTATTGATCTTTGTTTCCGGCAAGATTGTTCTTACAGGAGCAAAGGTGAAGGAATTCCTGAATATGATTGATGGTTGTCATCAAGTTTGTTATGTTAGTTCTGACTTGCCAATTCTTGGTATGTGGCAGGTGAGAGAGGAGACATACACGGCTTTTGAGAACATATATCCGGTGCTTTCAGAGTTTAGGAAAGTCCAGCAATGGTATGCATACTTTCTTGCATGGAACTTATTCTTATTAGAAAATTATTTTGTAGCAAGAAATGAAAACAACATAATATAAATCTGAATTCCTCTTGTTGCCTTAATATCTTGCTTTTGCAGACTGTTGATGATCATGTTCACGCTTTTGGTTTCTTTTAAGAGGTGCGACTCACCCATGTAGCTGGAGGCATTGAATTGTCCGGCTTTGAAAATACCATAGCACGATTTACTTGTAAATGCAATCAGTTGAACTTCTTCCACTTAATACTTTCCGCATGTTGCAGTTTGTGTGCTTGGCACGTTCTTGGGAATTATGGTTTCTCTTTTCTCTAACAATGTTGTAGCTAGACAACAATCCCAGGGTATGTCCAAGGTAGGCTCAAGTCATCTAACACTTACCTTTCTAAAAAGATCATTTTATGGTGCTATGTTTTAACTGCTATAATTTTTGGGGGTTTCACGGGTTTTAAAATCCCTAAAATCCCTTCAGTCCCTAAAAAGTGACCATGGAAAATTAAAATCCGAAGATTTTAAAATTGGATTGCAGCATTTCAGCGCACACCAAACAATTCCCAGGTTGCTCCTTGCATGCATCATCCTCTTTTTTTTTTTTTAATTATTGAAATGCGCCTTGCATCCTTCCCCGTAACTGGTGTATAGCAAATATTGCACGTTCACATTTTAGTTGCCTGTTTCGGTTTTTTGCTAAAATGGGGCACGAGGGAAGTGGGTGGTTGTTTGACGGTACGATCGCAACATTGACTTTGTTTTGGACTGTTGATTTCTTTGCGCGCACGTTAACGTTTTGCTTCTGATCAAATTATTATCATGTGTTTCTGCAGATGGTTTTTGGGGGGATGGTTCTCCGCCGGTGTGCTGCTGCTGTGTTACTGCTCGAACTGTAAATAGGTGGAAGAGAAGAACGTGGTGATGAGTAGCGCTGCGTCCATTTGGGTGGAACCCGGATTTCTCGTCGATATGTTTAGGGGCATGCCGGTGTGGGGGAGAGGAACGGAAGTGGGCAGAGAGCGAGATTGGTTTTGTGTGGAAAGGGGGCCATCTGTTGGGTGGGAAATGTGCTTTATGCTACCAAATATCATCTTACAAAATATAAGTATTTTAGATTGAGGAGGGGAAAATATCATTTTCTTAACTCTAAATATCATCTTACACCTATCCTCTGGATATTAGAATCAACAGGCAGACTGTTCTGCAGGATTTTCCATAGGTGTATAGAGATTTTGGTTAGAACTGAAAGTGAAAAGATATGTATAAATTCTATTCACTTGAGTGGGGGAGGATACAGATCTATAAATATTCATAAAGCTAGAATAATATAAGGAAAGTAACATGTAGACATGAATAAAATATGCCAATTTAGGTGAAAAGATCTCCCCAAAGTCTGGTAACTGTCATGGCAGGAAGCCAGGAACAGCACCTCTAAGCAAAGGAAGGGCAGTTCATACAAAGGAGCATAGGTCATAAGTTACAAGAAGTGAAGGATATTATATGTGTGAAGAAGTCTCCCCTGATGAAGTTGATCAAGAGCAAGTCAATAAGATATTGACAGCGGTTGTTCAAGGCATGAGTGCTTCTGAGGGAAACATTGATGTTAGGCTGGCTGCAACTCGAGCTCTGCATAATTCTTTGGGATTTGCTCAGGCAAACTTCGGGAATGATATGGAGAGGGATTATATCATGAGAGTCATTTGTGAAGCTACTCTGTCCCCTGAGGTGAAGATACGGCAGGCTGCATTCGAATGCTTGGTCTCCATATCCTCCATGTATTATGAGAAGCTTGCATCGTATATGCAGGACATATTTAACATCACTGCAAAAGCTGTGAGGGAAGATGAGGAACCTGTTGCTCTACAAGCTATTGAATTCTGGAGCTCAATATGCGATGAAGAGATTGACATCTTAGATGAATATGGAGGGGATTTTTCTGCTGATTCTGACACCCCTTGCTTTTATTTTATCAAGCAGGCACTACCTGCGCTTGTCCCTATGCTGTTGGAGACACTCCTTAAGCAAGAAGACGACCAAGATCAGGATGAAGGAGTTTGGAATCTTGCAATGGCTGGAGGAACATGCTTGGGTTTGGTTGCACGGACCGTGGGAGATGACATTGTGCCTCTTGTTATGCCATTCATAGAAGAAAACATTAACAAACCTGAATGGAGGCAGCGAGAAGCAGCAACTTATGCATTTGGTTCTAAAATCTGAAATACCGGTCGGATGGCCGTGCCGGTCATTCCAATACGACCGGGGAGATGAAAGTGACTTGTCAGAACTGACGGAATCCAAATCGGATGCCCGGTTTGAGCTCGGCGCTCAAACTTCATTTTTAAAATACACTTATTTCAAATGAACTGTTAGGACGGGTCCGGGGGTCTAAAATCTGAAATACCGGTCGGATGGCCGTGCCGGTCATTCCAATACGACCGGGGAGATGAAAGTGACTTGTCAGAACTGACGGAATCCAAATCGGATGCCCGGTTTGAGCTCGGCGCTCAAACTTCATTTTTAAAATACACTTAGTTCAAATGAACTGTTAGGACGGGGCATTTGGTTCTAAAATCTGAAATACCGGTCGGATGGCCGTGCCGATCATTCCAATACGACCGGGGAGATGAAAGTGACTTGTCAGAACTGACGGAATCCAAATCGGATGCCCGGTTTGAGCTCGGCGCTCAAACTTCATTTTTAAAATACACTTAGTTCAAATGAACTGTTAGGACGGGTCCGGGGGTCTAAAATTCGAAATACCGGTCGGATGGCCGTGCCGATCATTCCAATACGACCGGGGAGATGAAAGTGACTTGTCAGAACTGACGGAATCCAAATCGGATGCCCGGTTTGAGCTCGGCGCTCAAACTTCATTTTTAAAATACACTTAGTTCAAATGAACTGTTAGGACGGGTCCGGGGGTCTAAAATTCGAAATACCGGTCGGATGGCCGTGCCGATCATTCCAATACGACCGGGGAGATGAAAGTGACTTGTCAGAACTGACGGAATCCAAATCGGATGCCCGGTTTGAGCTCGGCGCTCAAACTTCATTTTTAAAATACAAGATGAAATTTGAACTTATATTGTGTGTGTGTATTTATATATATGAAAATGAGCTGGCTTAAACTATTGGCATACTCTTGTTAATGCTTGATTTCTTTATTAAGTCTTGTTAATGCTTGATTTCTTTATTAAGGATTTGATTATAATTTTTTTAAATGATATACAGGATCATCCGTCGCGAGATGTTGGACGAGACGACGACCAGGATGATGTTGGACGAGACGACGACCAGGATGAGACATATGTGGAGGATTTGTGATTTTATTTTAGTTGTGTATGTTGTCATTTTATTATTATGGATGTATGATTAATTTGTGATTTTATTTTAATTGTGTGTAATTTGAGGTTCGTGGAGATTGTGATCCGTGTAGTTGATTTATTATTGTTTTATGAAATTGTTATTTATCAGGTGTTTGTATGTGATGAATTTGAGATTTGTCGATATTGTTGTCTGTGTAGTTGATTTTATATTTATGTTATGAATTTGTTATTTATCAGGTAATTTATTTATCAGTTTAAATAAATTTTTAAAAAAAAAATAATGCAAAATTAGCGACCGCATGGAGACTGAATTGCGACCGAATATCGACTATACGTTATATTTCTTTTATTAAATAATTATACTTGGCGACCGACTGGCGACCAAATTGAGACCGAATAAATCCGATAGGTTAATTTTATTTTTTAAAATACAACAAATGTAGCGACCGAATAGCGACCGAATTGAGACCGACTTAATTAGCGACCGATAAGGCGACCGATTATAATCGGTCTCTGGTAACGACTGATACTGCGACCGAATTATGTCGGTCGCTATATAGCGACTATTATATAGCGACCGACATATTCGGTCGCTAGATAGTCTCTGTTCGGTCGCAATGCAGATTTGCGACCGATCTACGACTGAATAGCGACCGCTAGGTCGGTCGCTATTCGCGATTTTTCTTGTAGTGAGAGACATCGGAGGGGGTCTCCCCCTCTAGTGACGGTGAAGACAGAACGAGAGGATGAGAGAGAGAGATTGAAATAGAGAGAGATATAGAGAGAGAGTGAGAGAGATGACGTGGTGAGAGAGAGTGTGTGCAGGGGAGAGGGGCGTTAGAGGGGGTCTTCCCCTTCGACGTCGGTGAAGGCAGAAAGAAAGGACGAGAGAGAGATTGATTGAGACAGAGAGAGAGAGAGAGAGAGAGAGAGAGAGAGGTGACAGGGTGAGAGAGAGAGTGCAGGGGAGGAGGGACGTTGGAGGGAGTCTCCTCCTTCGGCACCGATGAAGACATAGAGAGAGGACGAGAGAGAGAGAGAGATGACGGGGTGACAGATAGTGCAGGAGGGGGGGACGCCGGAGGGGCACTGTGAAGATAGAAATAGAGGACGAGGGAGACAGATTGAGACAGAAAAGTCGTTCCAAATGGGAACGACTTCCATATGAAGTCGCTCCTACTCGGAGCGACTTTACTGTTTCAAAAGCAAAAAGAAATAGAACTCATTCTCACTCAATGAGAGTTCCACTCTCTCCCCTCCACTGGCCCACCTTCTCTCTATACAATAGGGATATCAGTGCTCTCCCTCTCTCTCCGATCGTCGTCTTCTCTTGGCCTCCCACCCTCTCTCTCTACATGTAGAGGATGCCGGAGGGAGAGATCTCTTCGGATGCCCTCCTCCATCTCTCTACCCCTCCCCTCGACCATCCACGCTCTCTCTGGTCCCAGTCTCCTATCACCCTCTCTAATGGCCCACCCCCTCTCTCTCTTTACATTAATGGATGCCGACGCCCTCCCCTCTCTACCTCGCTCTGTACTCGGCAAGGGGTGTCGACGCCAAAGGGGGTGGAGGGGCGTCGAGTGCCTATGCACTCTCTCCCCCCATCTCTCTCTCTCTCTTTCTCTCACCCTCTGGTATTAGGTTATAGATCTAACTAGGGAAAGATTATAGATTTCCACCTCTCACGTGCCCACCTTAGGTCAACGCGTGTAATGACTCGGTCACCCACGGGGACAATGTCATCATATTAAAGATTTTGAGGATATTAAGATGAATATAATAAAGATGAGGGTGTAGAGATAATTTAACAAGATTCTAAGGATATAAGAATAATTTGCATAACTGGATCAGGGTTTGCCGACCCGTCCGACCCGGCCGACCCGGTCTCGGCGCGGGACGGGTCGGGTCGGGCGGGTCGCACAGCGACCCGGTCCGCCCCATTGGGCTCGCGACGCGTAATTTTTTTATTTTTTTTAAAATTTTTAATAAATTTATTTTGAAAGATTAAATGTTATATATATTTAAAAATATTAGAATGTAGAGTTTATTTAAGATAATAGATCCATACTAAATTATACATAATTAATTATATAAAAATTACATATTACACCGCTTAATTAAACATCCTATTATATATAATACATAAAAATTTATTTCAATTACTAAATATGTAAAAGTAAACAGTGACATAATAATGACATTCATTCATGAAGTATAAAATACAAAAACTCACTAATCCTCGTCCATCTGTGAAACCCGAATCCCAAAACTCACTCATCCTCCTCATCTGTGTAACCCGAATCCCAAAACTCACTCATCCTCATCATCAGTGAAGCTCGAATCCCAAAACTCATCATCAGATACATGAGACTGATCACCCGTATAATCTAACTCTATCCTAGTGGGTGGAGGTACATGTGGGTGGGACTGAAAATATGTAACCATCTGCACAAATGATGGGTCGTGTGCTGCGGTGGAGGGTACATGAAAATCTGTAAAAAAAGTCCTCACTACATCTATAGCTTCAATTCTATCATGTGCGACTGGTGCTGGTGCTGGTGCTGCTCGAACTCTGGACGTGGAGGAAGATCCTGCTCCGCCCTGTGCTCGTGGTGGAGGTACCCGGGACGTAGAAGAAGATGTCCTCGGTGTGCTACGAGAACCGTATCTATCCTGTAACTGTGTCCGAAAGGAATGTCGAACATCTCCCGGAACTCGGTCGCATGCACGAACATCGCGTCCCACTCCCGCAAGGTGCTCCGCAAACCTGTGTATGCCGGTGACGCGATGTTCGCAGTATCTACAGTGCACATGTCCATCACCCTCAACAGAGTATCCATGCTCCCACGCAGGGTGACGCCGTCCGTCCATGATGACCTGCAAATGATGTAAAAGTTTACATTAGTGATTTCAATGATAAGTACAGAACTCTATATATGAAGAAATCTACAATTAATTATTAGTTAGTTATAAATATAACCAAATGATACATACTAATTAAGAGTATGGACCCAAACTGGGCCAGTGCCCATCTCCAAACAATTTGACATTAAACGTGGTACGCAGATAGGACAGATAGTCTTCATAGCGCATTGAACCTGAATAGTTCTCCCAGTACATGCGTACGTAGTATTCATACTCCTGCGAACCTTGTGCGTACACGACCTCTACTGGCGCAGCTGCGGCATAAGGATATGGATACGATGGGAAAAATGAACTACTGTTATCTGAGTCGCCATGATACATCGGCTGCTGCGGCCATGACCGTCCATACGAGCTTCCAGATCCCTGGGAGTCATGTGTGCTCATGCTCTCAAAATCAGACAACATGCCTTGATAGCTGGTACTGTCTGCAACCGAACTTCCATAGTAGGGATCCCAATGATCAGCTGCCCGTCTCGTCCCTGCCGGTGGAGCACCGTGGTCCTCATCTTGCGTGGCATGTGTGAAGTGCTGCTCCTCTGTCCATGCGCCATATTGACGGCCCCCACGACCTCTACTATGACCACTGCTGTACTCTCTGCCACCAGCACTAGTATTCTGACGAGGACTCCGTTGGTCACCTTGAGAACCACCACCTCCATGGGATGAAGACCCTGTCGGTGTACTCTCAGCATCGGAGTCATGACTCCCACTAATGCGGGGCTCAACAGAAGGCTCGGGAGTGTCGTCATCTGCATTGGGATCTAATGTCTCCATGTCTGCAATATCTATCGGATTTAATGGTGGTCCCTTGTCCTTCTTGCTGGTGAATAATGTGGTCCATGATGATTTTTTCTTCTGTGGAGCAGGGGGCGGCTTACATGCTGCATGTTGTGTCCCTCTAGATGCCTGAGAAGCAGAAGCCTGCTTAGATAATTTTTCAATTTACTTTCTATTGTGTAAGTCTGTACGTATACCTGAGAAGACTGATTGGGTGCCTTAGCCTTAGATGTTGAGCGTCGGGGCGCAGCAGACTGAGATGGTTGTTTCGATGCTACCGAAGACTACACAATTGAAAGAAGAATATATTCAATTACCAATGAATTATATATTAACAAATGTAGAAATGACAATATAATTTCACCTCTCTAAATGAGGAACTCCCCCTAGCCTCTCTTGAAGTGGATAACCTTCTTGGTTCCGCAGATATTGAATGCCGCGGTACAGCAACTCGGGACCACTGTTCTCCCGCAATGTTGTCATTTGTCGGACCGACCTGCAATATATTGCTATCATACATCAATATATGACTATGCTATCTAATGAAATTTGCGATTCGATTTTCATGTATTAATTCACCTGAGGTGGCTCTTGACGCTCAATTAATGGGGGTTGGATCAATCGCTCCCATGCTGTATCATCGTACGCATACGATGTGTCTCCACCCCCAATGACGAGGTCTTCATCTAAATTAATTTCATCATCACGTCCCGTTGCTGAGTCGTCACCACCCAAATGCACATGGGTGTCATCTCCCTCCCCGACTGCCTCTTGTACAGCTGATGCGAGAAAAGTATTAGGCCGTGGTGTCTCGCCAGGTTCTTCAGCCTCCTCGTCCAATTCTGCCTCACCACGCTCGGTTGTGGCTCTTGCAACCCATGCTACCATAGGGTCATCATCGTCTCGCAAGTACACAGCATCCGTTGGGTCGTAATCTCCCTCTCCTCTCCTTGTATCCATTTGTACATGCCGGACCTTTAGCCTCATGTTGTAATGAACATACACCATTTTGTCTAGCCTGCGGTGTGTTAGCCTATTCCTCAGCTTAGTATGCAAGAAGGAGAACGTCGACCAATTCCGCTCACACCCACTCGACGAGGATGTTTGCGATAGAACTCTCATTGCGATCTTCCTTAATACGGGTGCACTTGTGCCGTAATTTAGCCACCACTCAGCTGTGTTTAAGACAGATCACGTACAATATAATAATTAGATGTAAAAATTACTTCTCGAGACATAGAAGGTACATTGTGAAGACACATTACCTGGGTCGAGTCTATCACGACTGGCCATGGCATTAGGTGTCGCAAATGAACCAATTCCCTCTCTAAATGTTTTCATCTGCATTATCAAAAAATATGAAGTGTATATTTCATTTAATATTGTCAATGTTAAAATATCCAAGTATACCTCATTCAACGCATCAGCAGCATCTGTTGGGGTGAAAGACAATCGGTCTACCACAATGTTGACCGATTCTATCAACGTATCGTCATAAGCAAGGGCCCGAGCATATTGGAAGGCCGGATGTAGATAGTACGCTGCAATCGTAAGACAATGAATTACATATTAATATCAACTGAAAATCACAGCTCATTGATTGGACGAGAATGTAAGTGTTTACCTGCCATGTGAAGATCGCGGCTCATTTGTCTGTCCCATCTGTCCTCCACAATCTCTAGAATGGTGGGTCCATATTTTTTGGACGTTGTAAGGATCTTCCGCTTGGCTGCTTCTATTTTGCTGTACACCAACCCCATGGTTGGTACTCTATCCCCATCCACGCATCGTAGAACCTCATACAGTGGCTCTATCAATGACACTAATACCTTCACTCGTTCCCAAAAATTCGAGGTGTTGACAATCCCCTCGACCTCCGCCCCTTCACGTGAAGCAGCAAAAGAGGAACTCAGCCAGGTCTCACCTCTAAACATTTGCTTCAACCCATCCTTGTGCTTCAATAGGCTCTGCAATGCGATGTAGTTGGTGGCAAATCGTGTGATGCCAGGCCTCAACAGTTCGCCGCCACAATGCTCCCTCATCCATGCCAATACAAGTGTGTGGTTGTAGATATATTTCGTGATTTTTTGTGCCACCTCGACCACAGATTTTACCATACGAAGCTGCCCAATCTCCTTCAGCATCAGATCTACACAATGCGCTGCACAGGGGGTCCAGAAAATGTGCCGTTTTTTCTTCATTAGCTCCTCCCCGGCCTTCTTATAGTTCGACCCATTGTCAGTCACCACTTGCACAATGTACTCCTCCCCAATCTCAGTCACCACTTGCTCCATCAATGACAAAATATATTGATGACTATGAATTTGACCAGACGCATCCACTGATTTGTGAAAGAATACATGTCTGTCACAATAAACAAGGAAGTTGATCAGGCTAGATTTTGTGGTACCTGACCATCCATCACACATCAGTGTGACTCCGTACTTTGTCCATTTCTGCTTGAATGAGTCAATGTAACTCTTGATCTCAGCAACCTGTTCATCAAGGTATACGCCAGCCAATTCTCTCGCTGTAGGTGGCTGCACGTGTAGCCCAAGGACCTGTGCTTCCTGAAACATTGGCTTGTAGTAAGGGCTATTGGCTGCATTGAAAGGCAGACCCGCGTGGTGCCACCATTTTGCAACAGCCTGACCAAGTTTCCATTTAGGTCCCTTCTGGCCATACGCATCGTCCATCCTCGTTTGCTTGCCATGCTCTCGGGATAGTGCACCGGGCTCCACATCTTCAATGTTGATCGATTGTGTCCTTTTTCTTTGTGTCCCCGAGTCACCAGTCAATAAACTCCTTATGCCTCGTGGTTGTCGAGTCGTAGATGAACCACCACTCCCTGATGCTCCGGTCCTCGCCGCCTCGCGACTACGGACTGTAGTCTCCTCGGGATGTCTTGACTCTTCCATGCTCTGACGTACTGCCTCACGAAACTCGGCTTCGTATGGATCGTTCACAGTGACATACACATTAGCCTGCTCAGTACGTGCTTGTTCGTCTTCGTCACTGGGTGTCCATGCACATTCCTCCTCGTTGCTGCCGCTTGCTATTCCGCTCACTGCCGCTTGATCCCTTTTCTTCTTTTTTTCCTTTTCTTGCATCTCAGCTCTCTTCTCCCGCAGGTGCCTAGCCATTGCAAGTTTCACATCTCTAGGCACATGGGTACACCCAGCAACCTCAGAGTATCCTGCCCCGGCTCCTCCTGCCAAATGCTTCTTCAACCGAGACACCCCTCCTCCCCGGTGTTCTATTTTACAATAGTTACAACGCCAACACCTACGGTTTCCATCCAACAAAACTCCGTGTGACCACCCAATATCACTTGTTCGTTCCTTAGGAGCCATAGAGTGCTAAGGCCTAAAATTAAGAAATTCAAATTATGAAAATATATTATTTGCCATCTACAATTAACATTGAACATAATTTCATTATTTGCGTACCATGCAAGACTAAATTCAATATTTAATACATGTTAATATAATTTAGTTCAAAATAATATCATTATTTCTATAACAAACATATAAGGTTAATATTTATAATTAATACATATACATTAACTTTAAAATTATTTATCACTAATTAGATATTTAAAATTACATCTCTAATTAAATTACATGACACATATAAATTATAAACATATCTAAATAATTTACATTATACATATAAATTAACTTTAAAATTATTTGTAAAATATTTATCACTATTTATATATTTAAATTATAAACATCTCTAATTAAATTACATTATAGATCTAAAGTAACTTTAAAATTATTTATAAAATATTCAAGAGAGTTTACATTAAAAACATCTCTATTTAAATTATATTATAGATCTAAATTAACTTTAAAATTATTTATAAAATATTCAACACTATTTACATTAAAAACACCTCTACTTAAATTACATTATACATCTTAATTACATTTAAAATTATTTGTAAAATATTTATCAATAAATTTATATTTAAATTCAAAACATCTCTACTTAATTTAAATTATAAATATTACCTTTAATTTTTTGTAAAATATTTCTCACTATAGATATATTTAAATGAAAAACATCTTTAAAATTTTTAAAATTAATTATTATATTATTTTACGTCTACAACTAATAATGAAAATAATATCATTAATTCTACAAAATTAAATTTTAAATTTAATACATCTCAATTAAATCTAATATTTAAACATGAATTAAGTAATATATCAAACATAAATGTATTTCTACAACATGAATTAAACGATATTTATATTATTTCTACAACACGAATTAAATAATATATCAATATATTTAATTCTACAACATGAATTAAATAAAAATTATATTTTTTCTACAACATGAATTCAACAATACATCAAAAATAATATTAAACAATGACAATCTAACAAATTTTATTCTTATACTTTTTTAAATTAAAAAATATATAAAATTTTAAAAAATTAATTTTTTTCCTCCCCCCCCCCCCAGCCCCCCCCCCCCCCCCCCCCCCCCCCCCCCCCCCCCCCACGGTCGCAGACGCCCACCCCCCGTCCCCCACGATGGCAGACGCCCAGCCCACCCCCCCGTCCCCCACGATGGCAGACGCCCAGCCCACCCCCCCGCCGTCCCCCACCGCCTGCCGGTGGCAGACGCCCAGCCCCCCCCGCCGTCCCCCACGGTGGCAGACGCCCCCCCGCCCCCCCCCGTCCCCCCACGGCCTGGTGGCAGACGCCCAGCCCCCCCCGTCCCCCACGGCGGCAGACGCCCAGCGCCCCCCCCCCCCCCCCCCCCCGCCGTCCCCCCCCCCACCTTCGTCCACCTCCGGCCAGATCCGGCTGGCAGACGGCCTCCTCCCCCACCCCCACCTCCGGCCACATCCAACGGTCGACGCCCCCTTCCCCACCCCCGATCATTTAAAAAAAAATTTCACCAACCTACCTCCGATCGCCGCCCTGAGCCGCCCAAAGCCGCCGGCCGCCGCTCTGATCGCCGTCCGCCGCCGCTGCACCACCGTTCGCCGGTGGGAGGGATGGAGGGAGCCTCCCCCTTCGGCCCGTTAAATGGGCGAACCGCCCCGACCCGCCCGTACCGAGCCGGGTCCCGCCTCGCACCGGAGCGGTACGTGGCGGGACGCACGGGACCTTGCGGTCCAGTGCGTCCCGTCCACGACCCCCAGCCCGTGCGACCCGGTGCCCGCCTGGGTCGGGTCGGGTCGGGTCGTGCGGGTCGGTGCGGGACGGCAAACGCTGATACGAAGATCTCTTCTTCTCTATCAACACTCCCCCTCGAGTTGGTGCAAAACTATCAATTGAGCCCAACTTGGATAATATCTCTTGAAATTTATTAGTAGGAAGGTATTTTGTAAATATATCAACAAACTATTGACTAGTGCGAACAAAAAGAGTGTAAATAATGTTAGCTTGAACTTTTTCACAGACAAAATGATAATCGACCTCAACGTGCTTCGTTATCTCATGAAAGACTAGATTAGAAGCGATGTGCATAAATGTTTGATTATCACAAAATATCTTGGTTGGTTGAGATGATTCAAAACTCGAGTCCCTCAATAGAGCACAAAGCCAAATAATCTCACTAGTTGCAGAAGCCATATATAGCATGACATTCTACCTCCGCACTTGAACGAGCAATAACATTTTACTTCTTACTCTTCCATGTTACTAAATTTTCTTCAACAAAGGTATAATAGCCCGTGGTAGACCGTCAATCCACTAGGCAACCAGCCCAATCGACATCAGTATGG
The DNA here is from genome assembly GCA_022559845.1 of Amorphophallus konjac. Lineage (NCBI taxonomy): Eukaryota > Viridiplantae > Streptophyta > Magnoliopsida > Alismatales > Araceae > Amorphophallus > Amorphophallus konjac. Next base: position 81,445 of record JAHNEJ010002302.1, on the reverse strand, counting down.
GCGATAATGTCATTATACCCATTCTTACGGATAAGAAGGCATTTGTCAAGTGAACCCTTTAGGTACTACAAAATTCTATTGGCTTCATTCATGTGGTTAACTATAGGAGCATGCTTAAATCTACTTACTAGGCTAACATCATAATAGATGTCAGGCCTGGTAATAGTAAGATAGATAAATTTACCAATCAATCTTTGAAATTGACCGATATCAGAAATCAAAGCCCCATCACAACCAATTTTACCACTACAATCAATAGGCATTCCAAAAGGTTTGGCATCCATTTTTCTAATTTATTATAATAAATCTAGTACGTATTTCCATTGGTTGAGAAATATACCCTTTTTGGAGTAAGTCACCTCTAAACTTAGAACTTACTTTAGCACACCCAGATCTTGATAACAATTTCATGCAGAATAGTATTTATTTTTGCGATATCAATACTATCGTCACCTATTATAACTAAATCATCAACATAAACTAAAACAATTGTAATACCAGAAATAACTTTTTCAATGAACAATGCTCGATCAATTGTACTTTGTTATAATCCATTAGTCATGAACACAGAACTAACCTTAGCATACTAAGCTCATGGTGATTGATTTAGTCCCTATATTGTCGTCTTTAATTTGCACACTAAGTCAAGTTTAGATTCATGTGAATGAGCTGAAAAAATATTCATATAAACTTCTTCGTTAATATCTTCATGAAGAAAAGTATTTTTGAGGTCCAGCTAAAATAATTCATAGTCATAATTTGCTATAAGAGAGATAAGGATACGAAATGTACTCATCTTGGCCATAAAAGTAAAGGTCTCTTGATAGTCAACTCTATAAGTTTGAGTGAATCCTCTAGCAACAAGTCTTGTTTTATGGTGGTCAATAGTCTCATCACTGTTATACTTAATTTTGTAGACCCATCGACAACCAACAGTTCTTATCTTTGGTGGTAGTATGACAATATCCCATGTTTTATTTTCTTCGAGAACACGTAATTCATCTTATATTGTTTTAATCCATATAGGATTAAAATTGACTTCTTGAAAATTCTTCAGTACTTGATCACTAGATAGAGGAGTAAAAAAACTAACATATTTTTGAGTCACATTATTATACGTCAAATATGGCTGCATAGGATAAGCAATAGTGTAGTAAGTGCAAAAATCTTCCATTCTCTTTGGAGGATGAGTCTCTCTATTAGATCTTCCAGGAGTTGGAAGAGCTGTAGTCTCAATAGAAGAATTCTCCTCAACTACAGATATTGTAGGCGTTCCTGGGAGAGTGGCTGGCACATTTGAAGTAATAACATCTACAGCAATAGGAGGGAGAGGAGTAGCTTGCTCATTAGAAATAATAACATCCGTACCAATGGTAGGGAGAGAAATAAGATCGAGCAAATTCTCCAGATGGAGTTCTAGATCTACTTTGAAAATATATTTCCGATGTAACAAATGAACATCTCGTGATATAATAACCTTCTTGGTAATCAAACTGTAATAAATATACTCTTTTTAAGAAGAAGAATATATGAAGAAAACGCTCGAGCTACTCGGACATCCAATTTATCATGGTTATTTGACTACTGAAGCACGTAACAAACACATCCAAATTAACACTCTCAAGTGGCATATGTTGATCTTTCTACCTTTCAATACTTCCAATGGAGATTTGAAGTTAAGTACACTACTAGGCAATCTATTATTTAAGTAGGCTGAAGTTAGAACACCGTGAGTCCAATATCTTTTTGGAACATGATTCATTTGAAGTACGAGGGCTCGAGTAATTTCTAAGATGTGACGATTCTTCCCTTCTGCTACTCCAATTTGTTGAGGTGTATCCACACAACTTATTTGATGACTAATGTCATGTTCACGAAGATATTCAAATAATGACCTATAGATATACTCAATACCATTGTCTGATCTAAAGACTTTGATTTTTGTATCAAACTGAGTAGTTACCATATTATGAAACTCTTTAAAGATAGATATCACCTCAGATTTTGATCTTAACAAATATATCCAAGTAGCACGAAAGTAATCATCAATGAATAACACAAAATATTTATAATCGTCGTAAGAATTAACAGGAGCAAGATCTCACAAATCATTGTGAATTAATGTAAAAGATTTAGTAGACACATATACATAACTAGTAAATGACAAACGAGTTTCTTTAGAAAATTGACAAACTTCATGTACACTAGGTTTAATGGAGATAAAAATAAAAATGTTTGACAAGACTCGACTTGATGGATGACCAAGTCGATTATGCAAGAGGTTTTAATACCAAGAGAAGCATTGGTGTGACAAACTCTATCAATGAGATTTAATAAGTAGAGTCCATGAGAGTAAATTCTCTCACCAATTATCTTCCTTGTTGTTTGGTCCTGAAACACAACATACGTTGGAGAGAAAATAACATCACGATTTAAGGTGTTAGTAATTTTTCCAACAAATAATAACTGGGTTGAAAAAGATGGAATAACAAGAGCATAAGAAGTTGGACAATGTGAGAAAAATTGAACTCTTCCCATTCCTAACATAAGCACAATGGCCCCAGTAACCACAGAAAACTTCGTGAGTGTCAAATTTGTGAATAAAATCATGCACATAAGAAGGATTATTTGCCATATGGGTAGTAATTTCAAAATCAACAATACAAGAATTATACTTCAAAGGAGATGTAAAATAAGTTTGTGGATTACCTGAAGTACATGCGAGTAGATACCGTAGGACTAGGTTCATAATGAATTGTTTTGCCAAGCTGTTGAAGAAGTTGGCTGATTTGAGTCATGGAGAGAAAAGTGTTTGTAATAGTAGCACGATCCTTTTCTTTCTTCTCAAACTTGAGTTTGAGATGGTAATGCAACTTGTAACATCGATCTTTTGTGTGTCCATTTACATTACAATGCTCACAATGATAAGTGTTTTACTCTCTCTTAGCACCCAAGTTGTTTCTCCCCTTTTCAACACCAAAATAGTTTTCTTTAACATCTTTGTATGTCACTAATGTATGTGACCCATTCTTGATAGACTTCATATCATAGTTCATAGTCTTTCTTCAAATTTCTTCACGTTGAATAATAGCACAAATTTTAGAAAAACTTCGAAGCTTTGAATTCATAAGAATATGACTCTCGAGACTTTCATACTCTTGTCTCGAGCTACTAAGTAAAGGGAATATATTGTCGTCTTCAATTCTTTGAAGAAGAATCATAAGAATCTTAGTATCTGTAGTATGCGAACAATACATATGTAATTAGTCCCACAACTTTTTCAGAGTTCCAAAATGAGCACTAAATGATTTTTCACCTTGTTGTATAGTTACAATATCAAGTTTCAATTGAAAAATACGTGATGCACTATTCTAACTACCATACAAATCAGTGATAGAATCTCGCATTTCTTTGACTGAATCACAGGACGTAAAAATTTCAACTATGTGTGGTTCCATAGAATTTAAAAGCCAATACCACACAAGTTGATCATTGCAAATCTATTCTTCATAGTTTTTAGAATTAGTAGATGCAGGACAAGTATATATACCATTGATGTAACTGAACTTGCACTTTCTTGCGAGAGATAAAATAACTGCTCGAGATCATAATATATATTTACTTTCGTCTAAAAGAAAAGATGCAAACTTTCAACTTTAATTAAAATCAACTTCGGCCATGACGAGTATGTGAAACAAAAAAATAGAATAATAAGAAGCATTGACGAGAGAGTCGAGTGAAATACCCTCACAATATTTATGGTGAAGACTGGAACTGCGTCGAAAACCTCACTACGCAAAAGTAAGCACACACTGCGGGGGTGGCGCACAGAACACAAACGCCATAACAAGGGGCAAAGACTAGAATAGATTTCGCACGAATTAGGTTGCAGAGATCTCCCAACGCACAAAAAAAATCTGAGCCTTCTCGAAGAGGAGGCCGCCACTGCACAACTTAGTGGAAGGTCGACCTTCAGGTGAACTGCGGCTACCAGCCGCTACTAAGCGTGCTCATTGCTCAAGCAGATGATCTCCTACTTCACCCTCCGGAACAACCCAAAAACAAGAGGAGGCTGGTGGACACCGTGAACGGGACGGAGCAGAAGGAAGAAAAAAAAGGCATGTCGTGTGCAAGGAGAAACTAGGCCCACTACTCCCGGAGCAGAAGGGAAAAAAAACAAGAGGCACACCCACAACCCTAACACAAATCACCTCTCTAATACCATGTGGAAAACGAAAGAAACAGATGCACAATAGAGGAATTTACGTGGTTCGGTCCAAGGACATCACCGGCCAAGGCCTACATGCACGTGAGAAGAGAGGGAGGAGCTTTTTTATTCATTGATGGTATGTCAAAAAATGTTGCCTTATGTACAAGGAGGCAGTCTAAAACTAGACCAACAATAGACACCCCAAAAATATAGGAGCTCACCGATTACTTACCATGGCCTCTTCTTCCCTGTCAATAGACCTGTAAACGGATCAGATACGGAGCGGATAATGTGATATCCGAATTCGTATTTGATTAGTAATCGAATTATCCGTCGGATATTTTATTCGAATAACGATCAGATAAATACGAATTCGAATTCGGTTCGAATTTTAAACGGATAATTGTTAGGCCTACTTAGAGGTGAGTTATGTTAGCCGTGTGAGGGCATCGTATATTGTTTTCTAAAAAAAAAGAGTGAAAGTTATTTTTATTTTGGGAGACGTTATCAAAAGATTAGACTTCATCCTAAAAAATAAGAGATAACTTACCGAGTGAGCGTAATTGAATTTCTTATTTTTCAATTATATTTTGAGACCAAAAAAAGATAAAAAGAGTAATCAAACAATATATTAAGATTTAAGTTAATTATATATAGAATATGTGTATCATTAGATTTTTACCTAAGTGTTCATATTCGGTCGGATAATATCCGACACGGATATCTCAATATCCGAATTCGTATCCGATTAATAATCGGATATCTGATATCCGATTAAATTATCCGTCGGATATTTTATTCGGATAATTATCCGATTAAACGAATACGAATTCGAATTCGGTTCGAATTTTAAACGGATAATTACCCGGCCTACCTGTCAACATATATATGCTACAACAATTTATGTTTTTAAATTTGGATGAGAGATCGGATTAAATGACTAGATACAGAGACTAGTTCAATTATCAAATCTTGGGATTTGTCTGACCTAATTACATGTGCATATTGTGTACAATTTCTCACGGCGGAACAACGATCTATACTTATGCCAAGGGGTTGTTTCACACTAAAGACTTGTTTGTGTTCATCACAAAGTATTAGAAAATTATATTTATTAATTTTATAGCTTTTTAGGTTATTGTTAAAAATAATGTAAGTGAGATTACAATTGGCTTCTATGGTACTAAAATTAACTTTAATTTACGGTTTGTACTCATCAAAAATTAAAAGTATATATAAAATGAGCTGAAATTATGACAAATCGACAACATCGTATTCTTTTTTTAAAGTCATCTAAACAAAACAATATCTAATTTAAAATAAAATATGCATCAATTAAACATCAATGATTTTTAAAACCAAAGAAATGCAGAATAGAGAAACAAAAAATAGCCAAATTGAAGTCAGAAGAATTTCTTTTCAAAAGTCTTCTGCCAGTGAAGATTATGATATGGCCCTTTATGGATATTGATGGGGTTCCATTAATTTGGAGTTAGATCTGTGTGCAGTAACATAGTTAATCTTTCAATTCGATATCCCAATCCGACCCATTTAATATGACAGAATAGAGAAAGGCTACACACTCGGGGTGCAATATCTTTATTTTTTAAAAAAAATAGAGTGGACTCCAAGATACTCTAACTTAGAGTGGAAGCTACATCATTATTCAATTATCTAAAAAATTAAAAATAAAATAAATTAATTTTTTAAAAAATAAGTCCGACACTATTTATTCAATCTATTTTTTTATTTCTTTATGAATAACCCATTGGTGACATGGGTTATGTCCCAAGTTAAGATACCTCACTCTAATTTTTTTTTAAAAAATAATTAAAAATATTACATACTCATATATAGGCCCTCTTTGATTGAAGAATAAGGTGGGGTACTCCATCCCTATTGACGCTAACTGGTTTGGTTGCTGAAATAAGGTATTCCGACAAAAAGGTTAGTTAAGGGCCAAAAATGTGGGTTAAACATATTCTAACAAAAGGGTGGAATAAATTAACCCGAATATAATCAAAGTAATATTATTTATTTTTTGATACATCCTAACCCGGGTTATGATATCTCCCTTAACCTATTCTCTAAGACCCGCTTTGACAATTGAATTGTCGGGGCTTGGTCGGGGCATGCGTTAACCGAAGTGAGAGAAGGGCCCACCTTCCTCTCACACAATCGCCTTTACCCGGGGTCGATTACCGTGTTCGAACGTCAAAGAGGGCCATAGTGTGCAGCACACCTTGAGTGTGAGTGTACAAAAATTAAATGATAGCATAAGATTCTAGTAAGGGTGGGAATTGGGCAAGCTAGGTCGTAGTCCAATCAGCAAATTGTTTCCACTTTACCCCTTTAGAGTGAATAGTACCGTGTATTCATTAGGATAAATACTCAAGTTTCTGTGTGTAATAAAAAGGTCATGCCCAATTGTCAAATCAATTATTTTAACACCAATTTGTGCAGCATGTATAACTCATTCATTAGAATATGACTAATACTGGCTACACACCCAAAGATGCATCACATTCTACATCTTGAGTTTTGGTTGGCCCAACTCGATATCTACTTAATTAGGTCGCATTTGGTTCGGATGGTAACGACGAACTTATGTGGGAAAATTCATTTATCATATAATTATTGAGTTGTAAGGAATTTTTTAGAGAAAAAATCTCTCTCCTCTCTCTCCCTCCTACCATCACATTGGAAATGGTAAATTGTAATAAATGTTAAGATGATTAAAAGTGTTAGTGGAGTTTAAATGAGTTAAAATAGTGGACGGGGAGTTTAAATAGACATGTTTAAATGGTTGATAGGAATTTAATTGGTAAATGTCATCCAAATCCACCCATAAGCTCTTCCCCATGGGATTATTGAGATTTTTAGAAACTATGGTTGATATGTCTATCTCTCTCTAATTTCGACATCTGTGGAGCACGAAAGTCAGAGTGTCATTTTTACATTTTGTTGGGACAATGGGGGTGTCAGGGATTCTAATGATTAGAATCCCAAAATCCCTCCCCAACATCCTAACCAAATGCACCCTTAGCTGAGAGAAGGTACACTTAGTGTACATTAAATGGCTATGGACATAGTATTAAATGATACGTCTCATCCATTTGAAAACTTAAAATAGGGTTGCTAATAGGTCGGGCTCGGGCAAGACTTAGTACAGTCCAAGTCCAAACTTGACTCATTAGTTTCTAAGCTCAAGTACAGTCCAAGTCTAATTGATAATTTGTTGAGCCGGGCCTAATTATTTCACTAAATTGCAAGCTCTGACCTCAGCCCGACAAGTTATATGAAAAAAAATTCAATGAAAACAATGCATGTAAGAGTATAAAAATTGAAATTGAACATTATCTTTGAAAATATTGATTAACATTTCAATACAATAAACAGATATAAGATACTTATTCTTCATGGATGACCAATAATATAGAACTCACTTTTTTTTGAGAGGGTGGGGGTCAATGTGGCATAACTTTTTCATTCAAAATCTAAATATTTGACCGACTATTCGGGCCAACCTCAAAACCCAAGGCTGGCTCGATTTTTTAATGGGCCCATAGGTCAATCGGGCTAACCCGGCCCACTGTCACCCCTAACGTAAAACACTCACAACATGAAATACCTTTCACGCCCTAGCTACAAATGCATCGTTAGTCTGAAAAATGGAGGTTTGAATTGAGAAATTGAGTTTTGGATTGAGAAATAGAGATTTCAATTGAAAAATGACCGACTGTATTTAAATTGAAAAGGTGGTAGTTTTGATTGACAAATACAGAGTTTCACAACTACAAGTTTGATTTGAAAAATAAAGGATTAGACTAAAAAATATAGTTGGCTGCTAAATACATTTTTAGGAAGTGATGTGAATGTTTTGGGCTTTTTAACGGATGAAATGCGCCGTTTAATGCACCTCCTCTCTGCCAAGTGGATGTCCAACTGGACCAATCACAACCCGGGGTGCAAGCCACAAAGAATGGGTTGCACTCTTGAGTGTGTGGCTAGTATTATTATTAAAACACATAATTTGAATCTTAATCCTTGAAACTTTAAATATGCCATTTGTGTAGACCGTTTTGGAGATTGTAGGGCAGTGTCGTTGGGAAATAACCATTAAGATTTGAGTCATTATCATCATCAGTGCCTTAACGCAGTTAAGCACTGGGATTTGCGTATAGTACAAAATTTTATCATAAAGAAAACTTCCGGGTCTTCCAGATGATAGTCCTCGGCAACAGGTCTGATCTTCAACTTATGATATATCTCCAATATTTACTTTTAAAATATATATTTAATGGTCGAAGCAAAAGTGGATTATCTGTAGATTCATCAAATCCATGTGCAATCCACCTCAACTAAAGATGAAATCACTACACCACGGATATTTCAAGTACAAAGAGTACTTTTAGAATGATCTAGTCAAGGATCAAGCTACCATATAGAACACTTTTAAACATCTTCAGTACATGACACATTGCTTCCTGCCCTTGCACAGCAACCTTGCTGGCATCTCTCTGTTCCTCTGCTTATTAAGCATTTCTCCTCGAAACTTCAGGGTGAACTGATCATACAAAGTTTTCTGTCCAGGCAGTTCCTCTGCATCTCTTCACAAGAAGTGCTTCCATTTGTTTAGATGTCCTTTGCAAGATTTCCTGGCTAGCATAAGGTTGACATGTGATACATTAAGGTTATGTATTCATGTAGTAAACCTTGTCCAAGTGCAGGGAACATTAATGGAGAAAAGGATGCAGAAGTCTTGGAGTAGGCCAGGGTGAGACTGCCCCTAGCAAGCCTACAGTGCATAAATGCTATTGTGCAACTCCGAATCCGATTCGATGGCTACAGACCAGGAATGAGACTGACTTCTGGAGCTCCTCCTCAAATTCCTCATGTTCTTCTGTTCCATACGATGTGTAATGATGCAGTAGCACATGGAACCAATGGTGCTCAGCATGATTGTGGCACCGATTGCGGTAGTTGACCAGGCAAGCCACCAGTTACCATGGCCTACCACAACATATGTAAGTGCCACAAAGGCCACGGAAATGAAAAGGCAGGCCAGCCACATCAACTTGTTGATAACAAACACCATCTGCTTCTTTGCTTTCTGCTCGATAACAACTATAGAAGTCTGGACAACAACCACAGCAAGAGAGATAAAAAGAGCCAAAGAGTCAGAAACAAAGAAAATAATGAATGGTGCATTCTTTGCTATATAAGCCTGCCCAAGTCTATATCCTTCTGTTTGATTCTCAACATACTCTCCAGGGACCGTGAAGATAGCAGCAAATGCAATGGTCGCGATAAGGACAGCAACGACAGTGTTGGAATTTATAGCATTATTGAGACCTCCAATGTGCAGCTTCTTTAACCTCTTCTTGATCTTTTGTACATGCATTCCAGTTTTACGGGTCTGTTGCAGCTGAGACTGGACATCATGTTTTATGTCACTGACAGTTTGCTTTAATTGCTTAGCAGGGTTAGGAGGATTTGCATGTTCTTTAGCAGATACAGCACCAGCTTCTCTTAAAATGGCAGTAATCTCTTCATTACCACTTTTTACTGAAAGATCGAAGGCAGTTTCACCTGCTTTATTAAACGCATTCACATCGATACCCTCAACGGCTAGCAGACTTCGAACTATCTGCACACAGAGAAATTGATTCACAGGAGACATCAATTCACCTGAACTATTGAAATTTATTAGAGTACAGCATTTGAATGTACAACATCTATGACAAGGAAGCATGCAACACAAATGCTCTGTGGTGAGTAGGTGTAGATTAACAGTTCCACCATGATTGGCTGTACTTGAAGACCTCATGTCAAAATCAAAATCCGCTGGCATACCTTTGCAGAAAAATGTAGAGAAGATCCAGAGGGGGAAAAATATCCTACAGAACGATATAGGTACAAACCACCGACACGGTATGCTATCAGTCATCTATTGTCCTTTGAAGCATTTGGTTAGCACAATGAAAAGAATTTTCGGGTATTCACAGAAAGAAGAGACATTTTGTTTGTGTAGACAGACCTTCCCTTACACCTGACATAGTGATGTTATCCTTTTCTCCCCCCCTTTTTTGGTAAAAATAGCCACATGTTATCCACGTTGGTTCCCTATTTTGGTTATACTAGACATCTCGTAGAGCCTGATCACAGGGACAATCACATGCCAAAACCCATGGACAAACAAGAATAAGACTTTGATATAATTGCAATCAAAGTGAAATATCCTCCTATTACAATTAAATTAATAAGTATTTATCCACTTATTTATGTACATTGGAGAGAGAATGAAGATGGTCCAAATACATTTTCTTACTCCCACATTTTGGTAAAAAATTGTTGTCAGACCTCCCCAGAAAACCACTCCAGGAATAAATGTTTCATCATATATGTAGAGGCTTGGTTATAGCTCATAATGGTATCAAGCTCAGGGAAAATAGGCCCAGATAATTTGGTCATGTGCACCAGCATCCAAGTTTGGTGCCAGTTAGAAGGCGTGATCAAATTTGAGTGGAGGGTAAAGAACTAGAGGAAAGTCCTAAAAATAGATAGTTAGACACAGTAAAGAAAAGGACTTGACCTCCTAGGTTTAACTACAAAGATGGCATCCTCGAGAGATTAACATGGTGGGACGGGACTCACATACCCAACCCCAAATAAATGAGACGAGGTTGATGATGATAAGTCATCTTTGATAGCATCCATGAAGAGAGGTAACATATCACCAATGGACAGACTGCCATGGAAAATTCTCTGTATCAATGTCTTCACCTTCAGCAGAGAGCTTATCTGATTTCTCCATCTGTGATCTTATCATATCATGATACGAAATTTTGTTGAATCCACAAAACCGCGGTGTTGAGATACACAGGCCCAGGATCATAAGTATATGAACCACAACTCATTTAACCAATACGGGACTATTGCCCAAATTCCAACACTCCCCCTCACGGTCAAGATGGGCCGTGGACATTAATTGGGTGGAGGTGACAAGATAAGAAATATATGGAGTTGGGCCAAGACCATGCTCTGATACCATGTTGAATCCACAAAATCGCGGTGTTGAGATATATAGGCCCTGGGTCATAAGTATATGAACCACAACTCATCTAACCAATACAGGACTATTGCCCAAATTCCAACAAAGTTTCAATCTCTCCTTAATCTCCATCTCCATGAGTCACAATTCAGACTTCACCGGCACCAATCAAGGGAGCAGGGGAAGAAGGATTGCTAACTATCCAATCTCTTTCTCCGGTAGATTCCTCCTGAATCTTGGAGATCAAGCAATTCCCTCAACCCTGCCTCATAGACTTCAGCTACTTCCACCCTAGAATCAGTAGCCACACAGCAGAGGCCACCTCTCTATGATGTCTCTCCCAGCACCATTTAACCTTCCAGAACTGGATCTTTTACCCATTATCAAGACAAACCTCGGTTCCAGCGAAAACCACATCTCTAGATTTGTAGAATCCCACTCCACAAGCTGAAAATATTGGTTACAGTACCTGGCTGACTGTCCCACCGTCTAGTTCTTCTGTAGCACTTTTGTTGAATCACATCAGAGTCCCACTTCCACAGTGCCCAACTTCTATAGCCACTTGCCTAAAGTGCAAGATCGAAGTCTATAATGTTCATGATGCCAAGGCTTCAATTTTTCTTGCTTTTGCGTACTCTCCCCAATTGATGTCACACCATCGTGTACATCAGCCACTGCAACCATGCCAAAAGAATCAACTCTAAATGAGCTCTAATTTCTTATCCCCCCTTATTGAGTTATTATCCCAGTAAGAGAATATAAGGTTCGACTCACAGTAGCCACCGACTCTATCTGTGATGAAAACAAGATGGATGGCATTAACCATCTCCAATATATTGGTGATACAGCAATTTGTAGCAGTGGACTAGCTAAATAAATTAAGTATTCAAGCATTTAGAGGAGCTTTTATGCTGTGTAGAAAGAAGAAATTGGTAATGAACATTCAGCTTGTTTTAGTAGAAGAACGTTTTTCTTTCCCCTTCCATTAATATTTCTTTTTTTGTTACTTCACAAGAAGGATACGGTGACGATTTTCCCTTTAAGTTTCAGGCTCCTCTCTTTCACTAGCTCGGTAGAAGAGGGTAGTACCCTTCGTAATTTTCCTCAATGTTTAGCTCTCCCTGCTTTAAAGGATACAGCTGTTTGTGCCTGGTTCATGTTGTGTCTGGGGTCTTAACTCCTCTGCTGTGCTATAGTTTATTTCTTTTCAATGAGATGTGACGTCATGTCACCTTCGAAGATAAGAAAAGGACATGGTACAATTTATCAGGTTTAGGAAAATTTAGCAATTTGATGGAAATAAACAGACACCAGTTTTTGAGTAGACAAGATAAAAAAATCCTCCTTGGTATGATGTACAAAGAGTAGAGGTCAAAATGATAGTTTGAGGAGGTTCTCCTTAAATCCCAATAAGCAAAGCTTTAAAACATGATGAATACAATATTATCAGGTGATAGTTTAGCAATGAAAGGAGGTTCTTTTTGGCTCATGGCAATGACTCCAAGAGGTCAAGGTACTGACCCCAAAAAACCTCATATGATAATTCTGACGCCATTAAATAGCCTAAAGGTTTTTTTCCCTCTATACTTGTAACCTCTTACTTTTTCTTTTATATAATTAGTGGTATTATCCACTTTCGACGAAAAACACATCTAAAGGTTTTTTTAGCTCTTTTTCCCCTACTTTTAACCCTCAACTTGAGTTTTTTATGAATTTCCCCAAATTTTTACCTACAAGTTAAATTATGTCTGATCATATCATGCAAAAGATTTTGTATGTTAAAGTGTAACCATATCAAGTTCTGTAAAGTCAGAGCTAGTATCTCCCTTAAATTCTAGAGGGGGGATCCATAAGGCCTGTCATTTCACTGATCCATAGATCTTCACACTAAAAGGTAACCACATTTAAGCCATAAGATAAAACAGAACACATCAACTTTCTGGGCCACAACATTAAAAAGGAGAATCACACGAGGACAGATTTTAACTTAAGGGGAAAAAAACATGAACAACAAGACAAAGATCCAACTAACCAGAGAACGCCCCTTCCTGGTCGCAATGTGTAAAGGCGTGTTACCCTTGCCATCCTCAAAATTTATAATGGAGGGGTCTGGCTTCAGTAACTCTATAACTGTCTCTATATTTTGCCCTTTCACTGCCATGTGAAATGCTGTTTGGCCCTTTTTATCAGTCCAGGACCCAATGGTGGGGTCCTTATTTAAAAGGGATCTCACAATTTCAGCATGCCCCATTCTAGCTGCAGCGTGAAGAACAGTTTTGCAATTGTTTCGAGTAATCTTAGCAAGACTAGCATCTGTCTGTAGCAGAAGATTCACGACATCCACATGTCCGTGAGAAGCGGCAGTATCCAATGCTGTTGCATTTGATGAACCTACTGTCATAGCTAACTCGGGAAAAGATGATAGCAATTCTCTCAACACATCTGAGATAATAAAGAGGAAACATTATAAGTGTAAACATACATCTTTGATATATGCCTAAGAGTAGTACCCACTCATCTACTTATACTTCCAAGTGAACTGACAAATCTTCATGTCCAATATGAGTTAGGAAAATGTGCAAACTGTTCTTTTCGAAGTTTATCAGAGAAATAACATAACTGGGGAAAAAATGCAAGTACACATCCCACAAAAAGAAAGAAGAACTCATTACACTTGCCCACCTTTGTCTTTTCTTCTGTTTTAATGGAGTATCTGGAAAGAGAGAAGACCACATGTTTGACAAGATTAGGTGAATGCATCAGTACATGCTTCATAATTTTTGCAACAGTAGTCTAATTATGCATCAGGTATGGCAAATGTTTCGCAAACAAATGTCACGTGCAAATTTTTTTAGAAAATACTCTCCTGTTCATTTTCTTCGCCCAGGGCCAAGGAACTACTTCAGATATGGCTTGTTTTATTTTATACCCAAGAAGGAAAATTTTACAGGTTGAGATGACACTTTACAAGAAAATTATAGTTCTGCACACCGGGGAATGTCCTTCTGCATGAGCCACGTTCTACTATCTTTTGACTAGTTTTACATGGTCCTGGGAAATCAACACACTATGTTGTGGAGCCAACATACTCCCAATGTTATTTCACTTGATAGTGTAAGTTTCTCCATATACATAATTAATTCTCTTTGTATGAACTTAAACATGTTCAATCCTTGCCATATATCAGCTCACATCTTATTGTTTGTCGCAAAAACATAGGATCCGTCTAGCTATTTGGAATATAAGAACTTTAACGGGTAAGGGTTTAGAATTAGTTAAGTTAATGAAGGACAGGAGGGTTAACATAGCTTGCCTACAAGAAACTAGGTGGAAAGAACATAAAGCTAAAGACATTGATGGATATAAAATTTGGTATACGGTTAATAATAACTCTAGAAATGGTGTTGCTATAATAATAGATAAAAACTTAAAAGACAGAGTTGTGGAAGTAAATAGATTGGGGGATAGACTAATGTTAATTAAACTTATCTTAGGTGAGGATATTTTGAATATAATTAGTGCATATGCACCTCAAGTAGGATTAGAAGAGATCATTCATCATCATCATCAGAGCCTTATCTCAATTAATTGGGGTCGGCTACATGAATCCTGTTCCGCCAAAGATTTCTATCAAGTGCAATATTCATATTTAAACTCAAGGAACTAATGTCCTTCCTAATAACATCGCACCATCTCATTTTAGGCCTTCCTCGAGCTCTTTTACTAGTATCCACTAAGATTTGGTCACATCTTTTACTAGGACTAGAAGAGAGCATTAAAAAGTAATTTTGGGAGGCTATTGATAGTTTGATCCAAAATATCCCTAGTGAAGAGAGAATCTTTATTGGAGGGGATCTTAATGGTCATGTGGGTATAGATAATAGAGGCTATGAGAGGATTCATAGAGGGCTTAGTTTTGACAATAGAAATGATATGAGTAACACTATTCTTGATTTTGCTATGGCCTATGATCTCGCAATTACTAATACCTTCTTTAAGAAGAGGGACGAACACTTAATAACATACAAGAGTGGAACACATATAAGTCAAATTGACTATTTTCTCATTAGGAAGGTCGATAGAGTTTTATGTAAAGATTGCAAAGTTAAACCTGGTGAGAGTCTAGCCCCTCAACATAGGTTGTTAGTAATGGATGTCACTATCCCTAAATTCAAAAGAAAGAGCATTATAAATAATTATTCCAAGATTAAATGGTGGAATTTAAAAGGTAAAAGTTTAGAAACATTTAAAAATCATATATTAAAGGAAAATATTTAGAATTTAGAACAAGAAACAAATGTAATGTGGAATAATGTTACTAATTGTATAACGAGGGTTGCAAAACAACTCTTAGGCGAATCTAAAGGTAAAAAGAATTTAGAAAAAGAGACTTGGTGGTGGAGTGAGGAAATCCAAAATACCATTAGAGTAAAAAAGGAATGCTTTAAAGTTTGGCAAACTAACAAAAATGATTAAACCTAGAAACCTATAAAATCGCTAAAAAAGAGCTAAGAAAATAGTTAGCGAAGCTAAATCAAAGGCATTTGAAGATTTATATAATAAATTAGGAACCCGAGAGGGTGAAAAGGACATATTTAAACTTGCTAAATTAAGAGAAAGGAAAACTAGAGATTTAGATCATGTTCGGTGCATTAAAGGTGAAGATCAAAGGGTTTTAACTAAGGATCTTGAGATTAAAGAGAGGTGGCATAGCTATTTTCAGAAGTTACTTAATGGAGATTCCGTCAAGGATTTATCTTTAGAAGATACCCAAGAGTCCACAATATTTGATAAATATCAATATTTTAGACGTATTAAGATGTCAGAAGTGGAGGATGCTTTAAGGAAAGTGAAAGTGGGCAATGCCTTAGGACTAGATGGCTTACCTATTGAAATATGGAAAGGCCTATGAGATATTGGTATTCGATGGCTAACTAAATTTTTTAATAAAATTTTAAAGGAACGGAGAATGTCAGAAGTTTGGAGAAAAAGTGTTGTAGTTCCTTTCTATAAAAACAAAGGAGATATTCAAAGTTGTAATAATTATCGTGGAATTAAACTTATGAGTCATACTATGAAACTTTGAGAAAGAGTAATTGAAAAACGCCTCCGATGTATGACTACTGTATCGGAAACTCAGTTTGGTTTTATGCCAAATAGATCTACTATAGAAGCTATTTTCTTACTACGGCAGCTAATGGAGAAGTATAGAGAGATGAGAAAAGATTTGTATATAATTTTTCTTGATTTAGAGAAAGCGTACGATCGAGTACCGAGAGAATTGATTTGGTGGACATTAAGAAAGAAAGGAATCTCTCAAGGATATGTTGATTTGATTAAGGATATGTACGGCGGTGCTATTACTAGTGTTCGAACTATTACTGGGGAGACTGGTGAATTTTCCGTTTTTATAGGTTTGCATCAAGGTTCTGTACTAAGTCCGTATCTCTTTGCCTTAGTTATGGATGAAGTAACTAAACAATTGCATGAGGATATCCCTTGGTGTATACTATTTGCAGACGATATTGTTTTAATTGATGAGAGTATTGATGCTCTAAATGCTAAGTTAGAGCGTTGGAGACTGGCCTTGGAGTCTAAAGGTGTTAAAATTAGTAGGAGTAAGTCAGAGTTTATGTACTGTAATTTTAGTAATGGGAGAGTAGTTCAGGAAGACATGGTTCTAATTGATGGACATAACATTCCGAAGAGTAGTAGCTTTCGATATTTAGGGTCTATCATACAAGAGAATGGGGAGATTTATGATGACGTTACACATAGGATTAAGGCAGGCTGGTTAAGATGGAGAAGTGCATCAGGTGTCCTTTGTGATCGTCGTATGCCTGTGAAACTCAAAGGGAGGTTTTATAGAACGGCTGTGAGACCTGCTTTGTTATATGGTACCGAGTGTTGGGCAGTACGAAAGGAACACATCCACAAAATGTGTGTAGCAGAGATGAGGATGTTGAGATGGATGTGTGGCAAGACTAAGAAAGACAAGATTAAGAATGAGCGCATCCGTAAGGACTTAGGGATAACTCCAATTGATAGCAAAATGAGAGAAAATAGACTCAGGTGGTTTGGACATGTGTTTCGTGGCCCTAACTCAGCGCCGGTTAAAAGATGTGACCAAATCTTAGTGGATGCTAGTAAAAGAGCTCGAGGAAGGCCTAAAATGAGATGGTGCGATGTTGTTAGGAAGGACATTAGTTCCTTGAGTTTAAATATGAATATTGCACTTGATAGAAATCTTTGGCGGAACAGGATTCATGTAGCCGACCCCAATTAATTGGGATAAGGCTCTGATGATGATGATGATGATGATGAAAAAGAACCTGTTAACCATTCAGGTTTTCCTGCCGTATGTATGGATCCAAGCAACCACTGTCGGTCAGGTCATGATGAAAACATACTTTCTGTTTTTCTTCCAGACAATATGATTATCGTGATCTTTTTTTACCAGTGCTCAATCATTTCAGTGAAATATTCAGAAAAAGCAATATGTCCGAGTTATCACTTAACAACGACCATCAAATATAAATAATCTCTTGGATGAATAAAATTAGGTATTTGTGTCAAATTCAAAAAACAAGAATAGATTTTTGGAAAGTTTTCTTAAATAATAGACAATCATTGATATCACAAAGTTGATCAAGCAACATTCTATGCGTCACAAGAAAATAACAAATATAAATTATCAATATTATCTTGAAATTTTGATACTAAAACATTCTCATCCACAGTTATGCATCAAACAAGTTGATCCTAATCAGACAGAAAGGGGAAACATAATTATGTACCAGCAAGAATGCCTCCAGTGCATCACTAGCACTAAAGAAAAATACATTTGACAGAACCATCACATTTACTCCAAATTAGAATTATTCACTCATTTTTTTCCTTAAAAAGCTTGATTCGTTTTGTGGCACAAGATGCTGAAAAAACTGAGATACGCATATATATGATCTAATACAAACTTGATGCAAAATCATGATAGTATCAAAGCTTACCTACATGGCCTTGCTTAGCAGCAATATGGAATGAGTCAAAGCTATTTTTTGCCTTAAGAGATGCAGATTGAGCATCAGAATGCTTCAAAATCTCATGAACAACTTCCACATGACCATTCTCTGCTGCAAGATACAATGCTGTTTCTCCATCATTATTCTGCATTGAGATCAAACCCTTCAAATGGCTACTATCGCCATCTGAAAGAATCTCCTTTACTTGCTGCAAATTACCAATCCTGGAAGCCAGATGAAGTGGTGAATCCCCTCGTTTTCTTGAAGTATCCTTGTTCTTCTTTTCCCGGAAGCTATGCTGTCTCTCCATTGCCTCCATGCGAAAGCTCTTCTGCTTCTCCATTGCTCCTATCCGAAAGCTCTTCTGCTTCTCCATCGCACGAAAGCTCTGCTGTTTCTCCATTGTCCTGTGCCGAAAGCTCTGCTGCTTCTCCATTATCCCCGATCGGAAGCTCAGTTGTTTCTCCATTGCCCCCATCCAGAAAAGAGGTGGGACAACTACAATTTCTGCTTTCTCCTAAGATCAAGCCCTCAACGAACCCAATTTGTCAACCTTGTTTAATTTTCTGGGACCTTAATCCAGATCCCGCAACAGATGACCTAATTTGATGCTATGCCATGGGACCGAAGCTCAAAAATTATATCCTATCATGAAGGTGTGAATCCAGGAACAGCTGCCCGAAAATCCTGTGCTGATTAGTGAGGAGTAAAGACTGATGAAATAAGTAGTTTCCTTCCAGTCCCCAGAGAACATAGCCCCCAAGTTATAGAACCGTGTTCCTGTTAATTCCAGAAACTAGGAGACCGTAGTGGGAAGGAGAGTTCGACAATCTTGTTACTTTCTCCAACGATCCTAGCAACCCAGATAAAAGATAAAATCCACAAGTTTGTGACTCTAATAACAATTGCCAGAAACAGCCAGGACATCGTCAAATACAAAAACCGAAGGAACAAAACCTACCAGAATCACCATGACGCTAAAAGAAAAAAAATCGAAGCTGAACAAAAAGGACCCCCAAGAAATCCATTCTTGAATCCAGAAAATATCGGACCATACCTTAAATTCGCTGCTTCCACCTTCAAAATCTGGAAACTTGACAACTCCGGAGCTCAAAGTCTCACCTTTTTCTCCCGTATCTCCTCGCAGGGCAGAGAGGAGACCGACCTGATGGCCAAGCACATCACAAAAGCACCACGTTTCCAGCTCCAGTGATACCAACATAGAAGTAAAAGAGGGATAACACCCCAGGAAGCCCCCACAATCTACTCCCAGATTCTTCCGTCGTAAAAAAAAGGGGAAGTGCTCGGAGTTCCAGAAAAAGATGTTCCAACACCGCACCGTGCATTCACTGTTACCACTCCCGGCCTCTCCGCCGAGTATCATCCATCAAAGAACACAAGCACCCAGTCCCCAAGACGGTCCCTTTTTTGCTTTCGCCACAGCCATGTATTCTATTCCCCTCGTTTCCCACTCCTTTTTCTTGTTCCTCTTGTCCGCGTCGTCGGTTTTTGATGTGGGATTGGCCGCGGTGCTCGCTGTGAGGTGGGCACAGACGTAGGCGGCTGCTGCTGCTCCTGTCGACATCACAGTGGGGATCATAGTTGGGAACGACAAGAAGTAACAAGTGGTGTAGGCAAGGAGAGAGAGAGAGCGGTAAGAAGATTTTAATAGTGAGAGTGACGGCTAGACTATTAGAGGACGTGGAGCCTGCATTTTTTGACAAAAATATTTATACCCATGAAATATTAATAACTATTTTTTATACACTTATATTTATATAATTTACCCGTATACCCATAAAATATGTAAAAATAAACATGTGTACCGTAAATTTTATAATGTACCACTAAAAATAATACCTCCATGTGTAGGGTTATATATGCAGATTAGATAAAGGCAAGGATATAATTGTTTATACAGATTTCAAAATATATAAATAATAATTTTTTGTTATCAAAATGAATAAAGAAAGAAAAGGAAAACAACGATAAAAACTGAGAAGAGCAATGCTTAGTGCAACATATATGTCGAGGAGGGGGAAAATCACTAGGCCCAACAAAGCCCAATAACGTCAGGGCCAATACAGCCTGATGTCGCCAGGCCCATATCGCCAGATCACCAACAGTATAAGAACGTTATGCAATCGAGCCCCACTTAGGACTGATCGTCCCAACGGCACGATTCTCACAGACGTGTATCCCGGACAACGTAAGATTCACCAACGGACGAGTGTTGAGGTCACAGTTAAGGGGTTTACCCCGACAAACGTAGGATCATGCCCATGCTATCAAGATGTCTGTCACAATATCCTTCCTCAGAAAATGGGTGAGTGGACAACGGACGATTCCTATGATCGAATATAATATCGCTCCATTAACGACACCCTCGCTAAGTTAAAAAAGAGACGATGCCAAGGCGACCAATATAAATATGTCGCAGACGGACCTAGGAAAAGGAGGCAAATACATAAAAAAAAGTGAGAGCGACACAGGGACATATGCACATAGAGAGAGATAGGAATCTCCAATGACTCCAGACCCCAGCTACGCCTTCGAGCACTCGACGCCCTGCCGAGCACTCACTCTCCCTCTACAACTCTCATCTCTCTCTCTCCCAACTCTCTCATTTTACTTTCGCATATGTCTCTGATTTAAGCATCAGAGGTTTATCTCCTGGGATCACACCAATGGCTCTTTATGATACATTATTCAGTGTTTTCAAATTTCCTCGGTATAGCCAGACGCTATTCCCATCTAAACAAATTTTCAAAATGTAATACGAGGCCAAAGTAACACTGTTTAGCCTCTACACCGGCTAATTACACGGAGGGGTGTTGCACTGTTTTTTTTTTATGTCACCCCCATGCCAAGCTATCTTGATGAGACGGCCATGTCACCATCCGACATGGCGTGAGGACCAAGCCGAAAAAAAGACCCCCCCCCCCGTGAATAGTGTAGATCCCAAGGGGTCTTTTTTTGCATTTCTTAGAGGGGGTGATGACTGACGTGGGATCTACACCAAGATAGCTTGACATGAGCTTTACGCTAAAAAATTCAAAAAAAATGGTGTGACACCCCTGCGTGTAATTAGCAGGGTGTTGCACTAAGTATTACTCAATTGAGAAAAATAAGACATGTGCCTCCAGTGGAAGGTTTGTCATGCCACACCGTATCGACGTATATAACATGTCCGGATCGTGCTAAGGAGAAATTGGTACGACAATATGTCGGTAAGATATGGCATAGTTGCTCGTAGAGGGAAAGGCCAGTAGAGGAGGGGGACGTTGCAAGTAAAGCCGTGTAGGGAGTGAGGGGGAGGCCGCCACGGTTAGAGGCAAAGGCGTCCTTAGATAACTAACATGAGCTCGGTGCTAATGGTGGCAGCGGACGACATCATCAACATCACAAGGGTGGGGAGACACTGTGGCGTTCACGTCGAGCAATAATAGTGATCACAGTGTGTAACACCAACCGGTCGACGTTGCCGGAGAGGGTAAAGAGAGAAAAAACTGGTCGCAACATGACTGTGCCATACTATATTGTTGAAGCACTGGCTCGATGCATACCGGTGGTACGACAAATCTTGCTCTAGTGAACTAGTGATTCTTATAGTTGTAGTATGTTGAAGTTATACGGTCACCGTCCTATGAATTATAATTACGTTGAAAGGAACTCCACCTGACAGCATGGTTAGCGGTGCCGTCGAGTCGGGACTGACTCGATTCCTTGCCGGTACAGTACAGTGTGGACGTGCCGTCACCAATTGGCCAACTTCCTCATATATATAAATAGGAAAATAGGAAAATAAATAGCACAATATTTAGATTATTAGTGTATAAACGTGTATATATATAATGTGTTATATTTTATAACAATTTAAATTGTGAGTCAATTTAAAACCGAAGCGTGGTATACTCTCGACATGTTCAGATGTAGTACGCTCCGCGTTGAGGGAGTACCCTATATTCAATGTCTAGAGAACAAAGGACTTAAAATCAAAACCCAATCTTTGTAAGGGACATTTCTACCATTTCAATTGTAAGGAGTGCTTTTGTGGCAAAATAGTCCCCATCCTGATCTAGTGCAGGGTTTGTCGACCCGGCTGACCCGGTCTCGGCGCGGGACGGGTCGGGTTCGGCGGGTCGCCCAGCGACTCGGTCCGCTCTCTCGGTCAGTCACGCGATTTTTAAATTTTTAAATTTAATTTTTTAAAAAATAAAATTGTAATAAAATTTTATTTAAAGATTAAATGTTATATATATTTAATAATATTAGATTGAAAATATAATTTGTTTCTACAATGTTATATAAATTTAATTTTATTTATAAGATTAAATGTAAATTCAATGTACAATATTTTGTACGAATAACATTTAATGAAAATAATATCATTATTTCTACGTCATGCAATCCTATATGTTAAAAAATATTTTTTTCTACATGTTAAATTAAAATCATTATTTAATACATAGTAATTTAAATTTACATCTACAAATTTTGTTATAACTAAATTTTAATTTAAACAATAAATTTAATTATACAACATGTAAAAATGAATACATTATTTAATATATCTAAATTAAATCTTAATTTTTTTACAAATTAAATTTTATATAGAATCATCTAATACAAATTAAAACTATTTGTAATATATTATCACTAAATTTAAATTTAAATTTAAAATTTCTACAATTAAATGAATTACATAATACATCAAAAATAAATCTAAAAAAACTAACAACATATAATTTTTTCAACTAATAAAATTTAATTTATTTAAATAAAAAATTTAATTCAAAATTTTTAATCCCCCCTTTCCCACCCCTCCCCCACCGGCATCAGACGCCCAGACACCCCCCCCCTCCCTCCCTCCCTCCCTCCCCCACCTCCGGCGGCATCAAACGCCCTCCCCTCCCTCCCCCACCTCCGGCGGCCCGCCACCGGCCCAGACGCCCCCCCCCCCCTCCCTCCCCCACCTCCGGCGCCCCCCCTACGGCCCAGACGGCCCCCCCTCCCTCCCCCACCTCCGGCGGCCCCCCACTGGCCCAGACGGCCCCCCATCCCTCCCCCACCTCTGGCGCCACTACTCTGACTGCCGTCCACCGCTTTGACCGATGTCGACCGCCGTCCACCGCTCTGACCGCCGTCCAACACCGCTGCACCGTTGCTCGCCGGTGGGAGGAATGGAGTTAGAACCGACCCGACCGGCCCGTTAAATGGGCGAACCGACCCGACCCGCACGTACCAGACTCGGCCCGCCTCGGACCGGTTAAGTACGTGGCGGGACGCACGAGACCATACGGTCTAGTGCGTCCCGGCCACGACCCTCAACTTATGTGACCCGTCGCCCGCCTGGGTTGGGTCGGGTCGTGCTGGTCAGTACGGGTCAAGACGAGTCGACAAACCATGATCTAGTGGCAATGTTAACTTACAAGGTCTTCCCAGCTCGAGCCTCCAGATTCACTTAACCTAGGCGTCCTCATATGTTTTTGAGATAAATACTGTAATTATGAGCCAAACTTCTTATAGCTTACAATGTAATATAGTATATTAAGACCGGTATAAAGAAATATTTGTCCTTTTACTTTTAGTTCAAAGCTACGTCTTCGGGTACACCGTACACGTGAGAATAAAGCCAACGGTTAAGCAGCCACGATTAAAACGACGCCCACGTGGGGATGGAGGCTGTTGGGGATGAGGAATGCAGGATAAGCTTGGTTCATAAAATATATAAAATGGTGTCTAACGTTTATACTCTTCTTAAGATTTAAATTGGGAATAAATAGTATGGGAAGCAGGGTTTACTGACCCGGTGCGTCTCACCCTGACCCGCACGACCCGACCCGACCCAGGCCGGGATCGGGTAGGCCGGGCTGTGGGTCGTCCCCGGGTCGACCCATTATTTTAACATTATATTATTTTATATTTTATATATAATATGTATTTTTTTATTTTATTTTAATATATTATTTTATAATATATATATATATATATTAATTTTTTAGAACGGAACGGACCGGGTCGGACCGAGACGGGAGCGACCCGACCCAAGCCGAGACCGGGTCGGCTGGGCCAGTAAACCCTGATGGGAAGAGCTTAATTCACGTTTCTTATAATTATGACATTTTTTTATTTTTATGAATCTTATTTCAAAGTGCGAAATGTGTAATTGAAATCGATTTGTGACTAGTATTTTAAATTGTGAATGAATTTTATTGAATTTTATAAGGGGATTACATCTCGAAGTGATGAATTAAATGAGAGTTTTGACAGTGAAATATGTCATCGAGGTGAACGTGAGTTGGTTTTATAAAGATGTTTTATTCAGAAGAGAATTAAATTCTTATCTTTTCAGGGTGTGAACTGTGAATTCAATAATTCAAAACTTTTTTTTATATGACCGTTTGATAAGCATCTTAATCCCATAAAGAAATATTATTATAGATAAACATAGACGGTTTACTAATAAGAGGTTTTAATTCTCTTGCATTAAGAATTAATTTCATGTCTCAGTTTTCATCTTGGAGGGTCTCAAATGAAATATAAAACATCTGGATAAAAGTTAAAAAGTAACCCAAATCATGGTTTGTCGACCCGGTGCGAGTCGTCCCGACCCGCACGACCCAATTCAACCGAAGCCGTTTACGGGACGACCGGGTCGTGGGACGTCACCGGGTCACCCCATTAATTTAATAATATATTATATATATAATATATATTTATTTTATTCTATTATATATATATATTATATTATATATAAAGTCTTTTTTATTTAGATATGAGACGGGACAGACCGAGTCGAGAGCTACCCGACCCGACTCAGGCCGAGATTGGGTCGGCCGGGTCGCGCGGGCCGGCAAACTTTGACCTAAATTGCTTCACAGATCTAATGATTTTTTTTTAATTATGATGCTACATCAAATATGGCTTGGATTATACTCTACCTATGAAACAAATGTAGATCGAGAAATGAATAGCGCGACACATGTATTAATTACAATCACGGATGTAATTAGTATAACATTTAATTTATTTTTTATTTTTTAGTGATTTTCACCTTAATTTATTTGAGTGCGAGTGTCATGTCATCAGATGACGTGGTGTGAAGAATTAAGTAAAAATAAATTTATCTCGGTAAATAGTGGAAAAAATTATTATCGACGTGATCTGATTTTTATTTGAGACTTTTTTACGATTATTCGAGACTGTCGGATTAAAGAGATTGGAGAGACTGTCGGATTAACCTAACGGTCCAATTTCCTTTTTTTTTATAGAAGAACTTGCCTTGTTTTCTAATAACAATACGATATCTCTTATAAGTTCTTTGCAATTATCATCTTCTCTAGGATTCTCAAATAATATCACACTTTTGTCACATCTTTTATAGCTCTTCCCCACTCACGTTCGAGCTACATTTAACATTTCTCGCTCAAACTTGGAGTTAAATGTACATAATCTCATGTCTCGGATTTCGTCTTGGAGGGCCTCAAATGAAATATAAAACATCTGGATAGAAGCTAAAAAGCAATCCAAATTACTTCAAAAATCTAATGTATTTTTTTTCCAAAATTTTTTAATTATGATGCTGCATCAAATATGGCTTGGATTATACTCAACCTAGGAAACGAATGTAGATTGAGAAATACATAATGTAACACATGCATTAATTATAATTACGAATTTAATTAGTACAACATTTATTTTATTTTTTAATTTTTTAGTCACTTTTATCCATGATTTGTCGACCTGGTGCGGGTCACCCCGACTCGCACGACCCGACCCGACTCAGGATGTGGGCGGGTCGCCCGGGTCGTGGGTTATCACCGGGTCGCCACATTATTTTAATATTATATTATATTACATTATATATATAATGTGTCTTTTTCTATTTTATTCTATTATTTTATATATATTATATATATATAAAGTCTTTTTTTAGAGCAAGACAGATCCGGACGGATCGAGACGGGATCGACCTGACTCAGGCCTAGACCTAGTAGGCCGAGTTGGTAAATCCTACTTTCATCTCAATTTATTTTAATGTAGGTGTCACATCAAAAAAAATTCAAAAAAACTTACACTAATTAATAGTGCATGTGTTGCACTAATCATTTAGGACCAGTTTCAGAACGAGGTGAGGTGTTTACTCGTCTTCTAATATGTGAGTAAGTCACCCGACTCCGATCAGAGAGAGATGAGTTTAAGGACATGTAAAATTCATCGCTCTCACTCGTCGGTTGAAATATCTCAACTCGTTCTCAAATTGACCCTTGTCTAAGTAGATTTAGTTACGCAAGAGTTCATGTACTGGACTTCCATTGTCCTCCGAAGATATGCCTTGGAAGCAAAGATGATCGTGTTTGACATCACATCATGTCGTTGAAGTCCACAGGCAATCTAACGGCGATCACAGAAAGTCAGAAATTGCGACTTGTAAGGATGGATGATCTTTTAAAATCTGGCTTGTCGTTTCCATCTCCGGTCTCTCTCTCTCTCTCTCTCTCTCTCTCTCTCTCATGGGTCTCCTCTTGTTTGGAGGAGGAAGAGAGGGCTTGGAGAATACAAAGGGTAACGCCGGCGTCGTTGCACATTTTCACACAGCTTTTAAAAAAAAATTATAAAAATAACCTCGTTGCATTATAATGCTAGTAAACATACTCTTTCCATCACTCTCGTAGTCAGTGTTATGTTAAAATATCTTATTTAATTTTGATTAATTTTTAAATAAATTTAAAAAAAATCAAAATATTTCTAAACTCCACTAAACACATTCTCTCTCTCTTCACAAATCCATCTATCTATCTCTCGTTACCTCTCTTTGACACGTAGTGTTGGTGTAGATCAGAGTTTGTCAAATCGGAACGGGACAGTTCGAATCGTCCGTCTCAGATCATCCCAATCACAGACCGAGACGATCAATCTGTGATATGTAACCGGGACGCTTTATATATTTTATATTTTATTTTAAATATAAAATATTTTATAAGTAAGCTGGTTAAGTGTTTACATCGATTGAGAGCGACTTGAGTTTGAAACTCACCGATTGCATAATTTTTTTTAGTTTCTTTTTAAGATTTTCAATCAAATAACTCAAAATCTCAGAGACATTTGCGAGATCCAATCTTAAGCCGTTTTAAATAGAGAACATAAACCACCTAATCAATCGAGTTAATAATTTTTTTATTAATTTACATATATAATATATATAATTATTATTTTTATTGTGACACCTTATGGTACATAGTGGTATGATATCGTACCGTCTCATCTCGGACCGTGATCGAGACTGTCGATTCGGTCGAGACGACAAATCTTGACGTAGATAAGACTTTTTGTAGGGGTATTTTTTATCCAAAATGTTAAATTTACGGATTCAAATGGACGTCTCAAACTGCAACTAACTTAAAGGGTAATTCTGTACTAATATGTATGTAAGAGGCTTATTTTTAACTATAGTAAATAAAGATGATAATTCTATAATTATTGAGCCAAGAAGATTATTTTTATAATTTTTTTAGATAGTGTGTCATCATCAACAATTTTTATAGGGTTCGATATATATTACTTAGGGATTGTCATATATGTATTTCACGATCACATTCATTATATTTGCTTCCCTTAACTTTATATCGATTTTAAGGAGAGATAGACTAGCACGTGCTTGTTTACCTCCTCAATTACATGTATGTCCCTAAAATAAGATTTTCTTCCGTAATACATCCCGTGCCTCGATTATATTTTAAGTGAGACATTCATCTTTTTTTGTTGATAATACTAAAAAATCAAAGAGATATAAACTGAAAGGATGCATGGCAGCCCTGCCCACGAGAGCACTGCACACATCATGGGGACATGACATCGCACGCGCTTTCTGAAGAGTGAAGCCTCTCCCCACGCACACACGATGTTAGGTGCAGATGGTGTTAAAAATGATGTCGATGTCGCATGGTGCGATCTGACGGTAAATCCGCGTGATCCCATGATATCTGCCACTATCATCATGCATGCTTGCATCAGGATCACTCAGGATGAGCGACTTCTTTTTTTTATGGGACGGAGGTTTGTGTTTCATCTCTTCTGTTTGAGACAGATCAATTAGGGTCACTTTATTAATCGGTTGCGATTAGTATACTCGATCTCGGAGAGTCGAGCACGTTAATTGCCCCCGATTAGGGTGTTTGTGTGGGAGAAGAGAGCGGGGCCCACCGCTCTCTCTCTCTCATCGACTCGTGTATCCTACTCGGATGTCAAAGCGACCCTTAGTCTATAACATAGTTCGGTCGATTCGGTATGATTCGCACTGACTCGAGCATGTGACATCAGATTCGGGAAAAATCAATCTCAAATTCATCTTGGATCGATCGAGTCGGGCGGGTCATCATCGGAGCTACCGATCGACGTGATAGACCGATTTCGAACTTGTTTGTATGACGAAGAGGTTGATCCATTGTCGTAGGAAATTTGAGAAGATGAGTTTGAGCGGATTCGAGACGTTCCAAGATCGATTTGAACTGGGAGACGTGCACTACCGATAGGGTGGGGGACTGTCGACGTGAGAGAGGTGGCTACTGAGATTGGGGGGACGGGAGGGGGGTTGATCTGCGAGCAAGGGCAGCGAGGGTGGGGTTGGGGAAAGAAAGGGGTTGTGTGAGAGTGAGAGGAGGACGGGGTGAACTCGAACCGAATCGACTCGCATACCGTACCAGATCAAGGTGATCCTAATCTGATATGAATCATGGAGCAGATGAACCATGATTTATATAATTCAGTGACATGATAAACTTCAACTCAATATAATTGCACGAGGGGAGAGACTTAAAGAGTACGAGTTGCTGCATATCTTTGCGTGCGTGCAGTAAATGTTTTAGTTGCAGTCCTGGTCAACTTTCATTAGATATATGGCGCGATCGGACAACAACCAAAAGCAAAGTATACGGGTGCACCCCGGGGGTAGGTGGGAGCTCCCACCTACTCTCAGAACCCTCACCACCCGGGCGGTGGTTTCCTCGCCGGATCACTCCGACACCTCCCTCATCGGCGGCTCTTGCACCAGTGGAACGTCGGGCGGGGGGAGCTCTCGTCGGGAACTCCCCCCCCCCCCTCCAGGTTTGCTCCCTGATCCTTCTCTAGCCTTCCCCCCTTTTTCTTCTCCATCGGCCCCTTCTGCCTCCCCCTCCCTCGCCGTCCTCCCTCCGCCCCCTCCCACCTCCCTGCTATCAGGCGTCTATTCCCCCACCCCCTTCTGACCTTCGCTCCCCATCCCCCACTCCCCCATCCTCTGAGTCTCTCCCCCACCTATAGCCCTATTCGCTTTCCCCTCCCCCCGCCTCTCTCACCAGCGTCGTTCCTATCCCTCGAGTTCGCAACCTTCCCTCGCATGTGCTCTCCCCCCCCCTCCTATACCCTTGGCCCTTCGCCCGCTTACTCTTCTCTCCCTGTTCATCCCCCAACTGCATTTTACTGGGTAACCGAACTGCCATTTTGTGATTCCCCTCCTTCCCCCGCCCTTCTGTCTTCCCCGCAAATGATCTCCCCCTGTTTCCTCCCTAGATCTGATCATCACCTTGGTTCCTTTGCCCCATCGACTCTTGTTTCCCGTTGCGTCTCCTCACCTCTACCATTCCCTCAGTTCGGTTACCCCCTCTCGACTCCCGGCTTCTCTTCTTCCCCCACTACAACTTTTGTTATTCTGTTTTGACAAGGCTTGCCCCTCCCTTTAGCTCGTGACCCTTTGGTAGCAGATCTTCTGTCTCCTCGGTGCTTCCTATTTGCCTATTTCAAACTCCTCCAGACTCGACTGCCCGGCCTAAGAAGTGGCCCCTAGTAGGTTACATTACAGACATGCATCTTCGCCATATCCGGAGATCTTTCAGATCTTACAAGATCTACGCTCCGATGAAGATCATCTTGGACATGTCTTTATATAGTTGGATGTCCCGTGTTGGTGGGCTTACTCCGTGCATCTTCGTTGCACGTATTTCGAGATGTCATCGATGCCACAAGACTCACGGATGCTCGACTGCGAACAACAGCCTCTTCCAATTGGACCATCTATGTCCGTGTAAGTTGGGGATTCTCCTTCCCCATGGGTGCCCAATGTTCGAGCTCTACTGTAACTTTTCTTTGTTTATCTGTACGAGGTCAGAGCCCGATGTTTCGCTGCTACTATCCTCTCTTTTGTTTGGGTGCGAACTCTGCATCCCTTGTAATATATATTTCTCTACTAGTTAATGAAAGTTACTTTCTTCTTGTTCAAAAAAAAAAAGTGGCAGCCAAACATAATCGATCAGAAATGAGACCCATCCGTCGGATTGAAAAAATATATATATGTTTGATCAAAAATAGAGCGTAAGATTGAAAAGTAAAATGTCAGATTAAAAAATACAGATTTAATAAATTATATAAACTTAAACTTAAAATGTAGATCTAGATAGAAAAATGCAGATTTATGTAAGCCTATATATTTTATTAAAACTGTTATTTTTTTAATTTGACGGTCCATTTTTTTTAGTCCACCGGTCTATTCTTTTTAGTCCACCGCTGTATTTTTTCCATTTAGATGATCTATCTTGTAGTCTGACAAATGAGACCACATTTATGACGAATCACATGCCAACTGTGTCACAATTACAGTCACGTCACACCACATGGCCCAATAATAAATCGGTGCACAATGCGATTGGAGATTTGCTGAACAATATTACTAGAGATGTAACGTATTCGTTGGGTTTTTTACATCTATAATCTTTTAAAATATCATATTTATATTTATTCTCTACTCTTATCGTATTATCAAGAATATTCTTGATATACGTCGTATTGTCGTAGTTATATTTTTGTGATTTTAAAATCGTCAATGTCGACGAATATTATGAGAATATATCAACAGATTGTTTAAACCTGTAAAAAATAAAAAATGCCCATGTGTGTGCGCGCGCGCTTGTGTGTGTGTGTGTGTGTGTGTGAGAGAGAGAGAGAGAGAGAGAGAGAGAGAGATGAGTGCCCTGCAACACCTCTCCCTCACCTCTGGCAATTAACCCTCCCGATCTATGAATAACCCCCACCCCTCCCAGCCCCCACTCTCCCTGCCAGCGAGGCCGAGAGAGAGAGAGAGAGAGAGGGACGCCGGAGGAGGTTTCCCCCTCTGGCGACAATTGAGACAGAAAGAGAGGGAGAGAGAGGACGGGAGTGAGAGATAGAGAGTACATGGGGAAGGGGGGATGCCGAAGGGGGAAAGAGAGAGAGAGAGTATAGGGGAAAGGGGGGACACCAGAGGGAGAGAGAGAGTACAGGAGGAAGGGGGGACGTCGGGAGGGGGAAAGAGAGGGAGAGAGAGAGAGAGCGCACACAAGGGGGACGTCGGAGGGGATCTCCCCCTTTGGCAGTTGTTGAGACAAAAAGAGAGGAGAGAGAGAGGAGACGAGGGTGAGAGAGAGAGTACAGGGGGAAGTGGGGATGCCGGAGGGAGAAAGAGAGGGAGCATAAGGGGAGGGGGGACGCCGGAGGGGGTCCCCCTCTGGCGGTGGCCGAGACAGAAAGAGAGGAGAGAGAGAACATGATGAGAGATAGGGAGAAGTCGCTCCGTGTGGAAATAATTTCACAGTTGAAGTTGATCCCACACGAAGCAACTTCTCCCTATCTCTCTCTCTCCTCTCGCCCCCATTCTCTCTCTCTCCCCCCTCCCCCCTCCCCTAAGCTCTCTCTCTCTCTCTCCATCTCCCTCTCAATCATTTTTTATGACTGTCACCAGAGAAGGAGACCTCTTTCGACGTCCCCCCTCCCCTAAGCTCTCTCTCTCTCCCTCTCTTCTATATGTGACTGCCGCTAGAGGGAGAGACCTCCTCCGATATCTTCCCTCCCCTGAGCTCTCTCTCTCCCTATCTCTCCCTCTCTTCTATCTATAACTGCCGCAGATGAACCCCCCAACCGTCAGTGAACACCCGACCATCCTCTCCTCCGACAACCACCCACCTCGCATCGTACGTCACCCCCAGAGATACCTCCACACGCGCGCGCGCCCAGAGACAGAGAGAGAGAGAGAGAGAGATGTTAACCCAAGAAGTTAATCTCTCTCTTTTAATTAGGAGTGCAACCAAGTTAAATTAACACGAGTTACAACAAAGATATAACTGTAATAATATCAGATGTATTAAGAATATTCTTGACAATATACAAAGAGTAAAGATTTATTTGTCAATACATTATTTTATAGGGGTACATATGTAAAAATCCCGAGTTTATATCTAATGGGGTGCTCGGTTACAATATACTTTTTTTGTACAATTTCATGACAAAAATTATCCAAACAATATTTGTAATAATTTTTAAATCTGAAAACACCTATCATGTTTGGTAAGAAACATGATAATTTTCAAATTTTATGTAGGCCCTTTTGGTAGCACTTTTAAATAAAGCAATATAAATTCTAACAACACTATAAACAATGAAGAACTTGCATACATACAATAAATTCGAGATGAATGTTCATATTCTCCTTCACTAGGTTTGTCTCCTTCAAATGACAATGTAGCGTATTAAAAACATCTTGATCCATCCGACAATGTTCTCTTTACAATTGGCGAACAATTAAGTAGTTCCTCCACAAATTTCTTTCCAATCAGAATTGAATGTCTTATGCGTCATCTAGAAGTTCCAACATTTTGATCACATTTTAAAACATATGATTCAGCTAAATCTAAATTTACACTACACATCATCACGACGAGCAATACAATCTTCCTCTTCAGCATCAAAATCTTCATTGATATTTGATTAATCAAATGATTCATCAACCATGCCACCTAAAAATGGCATTTATCAATTAAACGTTCATGTCAACACATGAGAGGCAAACAAATGGAGCCAAAATCGGGTGTAAACAAATGGCATGCACAAGCATACACAGGTATAACATGCACTAGTGTATCTCTGAAGTTATCTCAAACTTATCAAAACCTGATTTGAGAAATGAGAGCTGAAATCAATAGCAATAAAAAGTTCCTCTCATTTGAATTACAGATAAGAGAGATACAAGGAGAAATGCATTACGGAAGATGAGTAGTCACAAAAAAAGATTTCGTGAATTCAAACCTTCCTCGTAGGAAATACATAATCAGGAGACTTGAGATCATCTCTTATTGGGTAAAAAAAAAAAACTTGGACATCACTCATCAACAGGTAAAGCATGACCCACACACGTACTCCAAGGTGAGAGTTGACACTTGCATTGCAAGCCATTCCTGTTCTCGAGAGGGGGGGACAAAAACTTGTTGAGTCTCATCCAGCAGTTTTGGATACAGATATGCTATTGCCAGAGGTTCTGTTCCAAGTTAGATAAATAAATATTGTTATTGAGACATTATGGCAAGAAATTCAGACGTTTCTGATCTGATTGAAAGTATATTAATTACCTCCTTGCAAGACCATAATCAATGACATAAACCTATATGTAGAGCATCATTTAGAAAGCAGTAAACAGATCCTGCCATATACTACCTGAAATTTACACAAATCTGAGTCCATCAAACAAAGTATATTAATTTACCCTCTGTTCTCTTTTCTTCAAGCTGCTGGGGATTACCTGATTTCTTTCCTTTTGTATGCATATGGTTCTCAATTGGCAGAACGAAGCCAGACAGCACCAGGTGCTAGTAATGGTGCACCTTGTGATGGTGGAGCTGTACCTGAAAACTTTCCGAATGTTAGGACACGTAAGATCATAATCCAAAAGAAGAAAATTGAAAAATTGAAGCTCTGCTCTCAGCGGTTGCAGCATGTACTAATTAAACTATGAAAGCATAGTTAGTAAGGATGAATGATCAGCATATGACTGAAATAATTTCTTGATGAACTTCCATTCAGTTTATTGGACAATTATTTTTCATATAAAAAAATAAATCATTGAATCACAAAGGGAAAAATGCAGTATTATTTTCAAAGGAGAAATTATGTGATCCCAATAGGCTCACAGATGTATCAATTTAAGACCCCAAATACATTAACTAAAGCCTCAGTCCAATGAGTTCACCCTGATTAAACACGAATAATTAAGCAATGCTACAGTGCCACACTTTTGTCTCATTTTTTGTCACTCAGCTCAGCCGTCCAATCTGATCAGATGACCAAGCTGAATGACTCAGGTTTGGTGTTCCCCTGCTTGGAAGCAATGAATTTAAGTCAATTTTTCTTGCCGTCTGATTTACAAATCAGACAGCGGGAAAAGGGTGTGATAAAAAGAGTGGCAAAAAGGATGATACCATAGCATTGCCCTAAATAATTTATCTGGACACCCCGATAAAAGCATTAATAATCAATTATTTATCTGGACATTGACATGGGCTTTTGTCAGCATATGGTAATTTCATATTCAAAATTTGACTTAGATCATCATGATAGGAACGAGAAATAAGGATTTCTTTGTGAGATCATTTCTCAATTAATTACGACAATAGGATAATCTTTTGTCAATTAAGATATACTTTTCTGGTTAGAAAGTTCACTTATATGGATCAAACCTTACTAACAGGAGTCAAAGTAGTGATTGTTTTATGAAGAGCCCTTGTTCTGAGACCTATCATCTGCCTAGGAGAGGCTACTTGAAGGCACGGAAAGCCATGCCTAGTCTCAAGAGTACTTATCACATTTCTCACTCTTGTGCAAAAAGTGCAAGCATATGATAATTTGCAGGTCAATTAACTATTTATTTATTTAATTTAGAATAAGCAGTCCTCAGCAAACGAATGTTCAAACCCGTGCTAACTCAGTTTTGACATTGCAGGAATTTAAAACAACAGAGCATGCACGTTAACAAGCATAGGACGATTCAAATTATGCAGAAGTGGACCAGCAGATAGATATAACCACTGGCTAGGGTCTTCCTCAACCGTCAACACGATGACTGTAGTGCACAAAATATGAAGCAACTATACGCAAGCCCGTAGTGCAACAAATAGAGTGAGCTATGAAAGTATAGTGCAAATATTGTATCAATCAATATGACAAATGTAGTTGTAACAACATGTAAAGTTGGACCCGAAGACAACAAACACGCAAAGAACGATAGCCAAATGTAGGAGTGAACTGTTATCACCTAAGATGAGTGTGGTTCCATGTCGCGAGTCGGTGACAAGAACAGGACCGCACAGTCGGCAAACAGGGCGTCTTGGCGAGACTCACGCAGGGGAGACACGTTGGGACGACTCGGACGCTGGTGTGGGGGTGTCCTCAGTCGGCGCAGCAGGGTGAACTTGTGTGGATACAATGAGCGGTACAGGTAGAGGCCGTCTCCATCTCCGTCCATGTGCAGGTTCATCAGGGGCTCACGATCTCATGCAGGGATGTCGTGCTATGGAGGAGAGCCAGTGCTTGGTGGCATCTCGACTGCTACTGCAGGTGGCCAAGGACAGTGGGCGGCCACTGCTGGCAGAACGTCTGGTCGCTGCAGATTGTGACCGGCGGTGGAGGGCGGGAAGTTGCAAGGGCGGTGAAGTAACCTACGGCAGTCGGGGGCGACCGCACAGTCCCCTGCAGGCGTGAGCGTGCGGCGGAGGCAGGCGACGATTGCAGGTGGCTCGGGCTGTCTAGACAGACCATAGTCGGAGTTGACAACTGCCGTGCGGGGCGTCCTGCAGTAGCAAACATGACATGGGCGCCGGTGGAGGCTGGGCGGTGCAGGGGGGATGGCATGGGTGGCAGGTCGCAACTGGGCACCCGATGTGTGCGCGGAGACTGGCGCGACCCAGAGGGGGGGTCTGGTGCAGGCGAAGGTACTGCCGGAGGTGGCGGACGACACTCGACTGGCGTCCACTGCAGGGTGCAAATCTGGCAGAGTAGGGCGCAGGAGCAGTCCAGGCGTCCCGTTTGTTGTGACCCCTCTATGTTGATGATGTTGACACTTGCTTTATTTCATTGGCAACACCATTGTTTTGATTGATTGGCAACTGCTTTTGATTTGATGAAATTGGTCTATCAGATTGACTATGTGTTCTTTGCATTTAATACACTGCTGTCTGCATTTCTTACTCTCATGAGTCTATACACTGGAAACTCTCATGTCGATTGAGTCTACACATTCATCACTTACCTTTCGCTCAAGATGAAGTCCACACACTGCATCTCAATTGAATTGGTTAAGGTGTACAGCGTCAACGCATCATGTTATAGCGTCAACGCACTTCATTGGATGTGTGTACAGCGTCAACTCGCTAAGTGTGTACAGCGTCAACGCATGAAGTCTGGACATCAGTCTTAATATTCTAAGTCTGTACAGCCGTTGGCCTTGAACCTCAGAGTCTGTACATCAGACTGTTACAGCAAGTCTGTACTTTGTCCGTCTTCCTTAGCGTCTTGATATTTGAAGTCTATTCATCCATCGGGAGCTTCAAGTCTACACATCGCTTCGCTCCATCAAGTCTGTACATCCACACTATTACTCAAAGTCTGGACATTGGTCTTCAAACTCGAAGTCTGCACATTGTCTTCGAAACCAAAGTCTCTACAATGGTCTTCACACTTGAAGTCCATACATTCGATGTGCAGAGTTGATGTCAATACTGTGTCTTTGCTTTTCAAGTCTACACATTGGCCTCCTTGCATAAGTATATACACTGGACTGTTTGGCAAGTCTATACATCGGCCCTTGTCTTCGATGTCTATACAGCCCTTTAGCTTTGCTCAAGTCCATACATTGGCTTCAAGACTTTCAAGTCTATACACTGAAGTCTTCACATTCGCTTGCATTACATGAAGTCCATAAGTGAGCAAAGTCTGTACACTGTCCATGCTTCATGCAGCGTCAACTCATCCTTCATGCAGCGTCAACTCCTCAAGTATATACAATGCTTTCCTTCGCATGAAGCCTTTAAGTGCATTATGTCTATACAATGCCTCTAGGATTTAAAGTCTATACAGCCGTTGCCTCCTTTGTTGAAGTCAACACATTGGGCAAGTCTGTACGTTGCATTCGCCTTCACAAGTCTATACAACGAAGTATATACACTGCAATGTACATACTCAAATCTTATGACTTCATTCTTGATTGCTGAAGGGAACAGGGTCGACGCTGGGAGCTTAAAGCGTCCACGCATCAGTTGACGAAGCCTTCGCGATATCTTCCACTGCGTCAACGCCACAAGCAAGCAGCGTCGACGCAGCAGTTGAAGAAGCATTCAGCTTCACAGGCTATTCCAATGCGTCAACGCCACAATTGAGCAGCGTCGACGCAGCAGCTAAAGAGACGAGGCTAATGGCTACTGGAATGCATCACTGCGTCAACGCCACAATTGAGCAGCGTCGACGCAGCAGCTAAAGAGACGAGGCTAATGGCTACTGGAATGCATCACTGCGTTAACGCCATTGATTGACAGCGTCGACGCAGCAAGTCAGATTACTGTCATTGAGCACGTGAACGGAGAACTCTATACATCGGACTGAAGAAGCTAATGAGGGGCACGTGATCCCAGGTACCTGGCTCGTGATCCGAGAAGGACAAGGTATCCAGATGAGGACACGTGTACTGACACTCCATTGCATGCTGCCACGTGGTCCAAATTGCTGGGCGGGAAACGTGGAGAGCACACGTCTGCTGCTGTTGCTGCTATATAAACAAGCCTTCTTCCACAGAAGAAATCTGATCGAAAGAAAAGAAGAGAAAGTCTATACAGCAGTGAGCCTTCGATCCACAGAGAGAAAAGAGAGAAGAAGATACAGAGAAGAAGAAATAGAGAAGAAGAGAAAAAGAGAGAGGAAAGATCGAGAGAGATTGAGTTGAGAGAGAGCTGATTGAGAGTGAGAGTGAGAGATTTTGTATCTCAGTCTCGTGGTTCAAAACCAGAGCTGAGCTTTGCTCTTAGAGCTATATTGCTTTTGAGCTTTTCTATTTTCGTTTTGATTCTGTCTTTCATTTCCGAATACTGTTTCTTCAAGCTGTGTGTCAGCGGTCTTGCAGTGGTAGTCTCCACTGGACGGGTTAAGCTGTATTTCCCCAGCGGTTGCAGAGGATCAGATCCTCTGGTCGGCAAGCTGTAGTGCCCAGCGAAGCTGTGTATCAGCGGAGTGTTTGGCCAAGCTGTAAAGCCCAGCGGACGCAAGCTGTGCTGCGCAGCAGGAAGCCATACTCGGTTGAGTGTGGGGTGGACGTAGGTCGTTGACCGAACCACCTAAAAATTGTGTGTGCAGTGTGTTTGTGTTTTGTGTGATCTGTGTGCGATGGGAATTTCTTGCTTAGCTTATTTGATTGCATCGCTTATGCTCATGTCTAGCTTTCTACCTTTTGCTTAGCATTCTTCCTTGAGCTTTACTGATGTTTGCCTAAATTCCGCTTTAGAACTTACAATAGTTTTAAATTAGGCAAGTTGATCTATTCACCCCCCTCTAGATCCACAATCTGTGGAGATAGACTGCGTCCATCTAACCCAACACTTGGTATCAGAGCCTAACTCTTCTGCAGGGACTCATCGCCCGAAGAGAATAGGCAGAGATGGATGCTCGAGGGATGACTGCCGAAGGTCACTCAACAACGAAGCCCCCATTCTTTGACGGATCAAACTACGCATACTGGAAGAACCGTATGCAAGTGTTCCTCAGGGCTAAGGATTATGAGATTTGGAAGATTGTCAGCAAGGGACCTTATGAGCTGTCCCCGAATGAAGATGTATGGACCAAGGAGGAGATCAGAAGGTCCACGCTGAATTGGAGTGCTATTAATGCTATCCAGTGCGCTCTGCATCCTACAGAATTCTCCCGTGTATCTGCTTGCAAATCAGCTAAGGAGATGTGGGATGCGCTGGAAGTAATTCATGAAGGTACATCTCAAGTAAGAGAGCAGAAGGCCAATCTTCTTGTATCTGAGTATGAAGCCTTCAAGATGAAGCAGAACGAGTCCATCAGCGAAATGTACGCTCGGCTGACTGTCATAACCAATGGCCTCAGAGGTTTTGGAAACCTCAGGCAGAGTATGATGTAGTGAGGAAAATTCTGCGCTCCCTGACTCCCAATTGGCACACCAAAGCAACAGTGATGGAGGAGTCAAGGGACCTGCGTAATACTAAAGCTGATGAGCTGATTGGCTCACTAATGGCATATGAGATAAACATGCCAAGGACAGATGAAGCCGAGAGGAAGAAGAAGCCGATAGCGCTGAAGGCTAGTTCCAGCAAATCAACAAAATCCAGCTCCAGCAGCTCTTCATCATCAGAGGAGAGCCTAAATGAAGAAGAAGATGTGACTCGATCTGAGATAGCCATGATGACTAGAGAGTTCAGGCGATTTCTCAGAAAGGGAGCAGGACGGTTCGGTCAGAAGAAATACAGTGGTGACCGAAAGGATAAAAGGTATAAATCTAAACCTGCAAAGAAAAATGAAGCTAATGTCTGTTATCAATGCAGGAAACCAGGGCATTTGAAAATTGACTGTCCAGACAATCAGAAACATAAGGACAGGTCAAAGAAGAAAACCAAGAAGGGAAGAGCTATGATCACCACATGGAGTGATGAAGATGAAGGCTCTTTCAGCAGCAGCTCAGATAGTGAAGCCGAATCTGAACAACCCATTTGCCTTATGGCAACAAGCTCCGAAGATAGAGAGGAGGACACAGATGAGGTAATCACTAGATTTGAAAACTTCACAATTGCTGATTGGGTAGATGCTTATCATGACATAGCTGATAGAGCTGATGATATTAGAAAAGAGAATAGGCATCTTAGAAGAAAAATCAACTCCATGCAAAATGATAAAACTTATCTGATAAAATTGCATGTTTGGAATCTGAGATTGATGAATTGAAACTCACATGCTCTGAAGAAGATGAAATCAAAAATGAGTTAAAAGCTTCTAAGGAAGAGAATCTAAGGCTTGAAAATGAAATTGATGAATGGAAGCTGAAGATTCAAAAATGTGAAAGTGAAGTCAAAATTATCTCTGAAAAATATGAAGCTGTCCTCAATGTCAACAATGAGCTGAAAAAGGCTATTGATGAACTTCAGAAAGACAATGAGGATAAAATGAAAACCATTGAGAAAATGACCCAAGGAACAGATAACTTAAATGCTTTGTTAGGGTCAAAGGTTAATTTCAGAAAAGAGGGCCTAGGATTTAATTCTAGTGCAACAAAAACATTCGAATGAAAACAATTTCATTTGTTGCTCAAAAGGAAAAGGGACCTCTAATTAGCATGAACTCAACAAATTTAATGAACAAAACTGCTAATCTGAAAAAGACCAGTGCTGAGGAAAAGGGTAAACAAAAACTCAGTGAGCCTAGTAGAGCTAGCACATCTAAGCAGAATCCTAGGGCTCAGACTAAGGTTAGGGGTCAACCTACACAGTCCAGTAAACCCCAGGTCAAGGTAACCCAGTCTCCATCAACACCTCCACCTCTTAAGAAGACCCAATACAAACCTGTGTATAGGTCAGCAGGGTTCAAAGTACAGGGGAGACAAAGTGATGCTAGGAGTCAACCCAATTATCTTCATCAACCCAGAGCTCAGACCCACTACAATGCACAGCAAACCTACTTCAATAGGTCAGATTGGTGTAGAACTCAGGGTAGGTTTACAGGTCTTGCACACCAGGGTGCTCAATATCAAAGACCTTACAGTAGAAATTGGGTCAATGGGTATGGTTACTGGACATCTAGAAATCAATATTTTCATAGCC
Source organism: Amorphophallus konjac (assembly GCA_022559845.1). Lineage (NCBI taxonomy): Eukaryota > Viridiplantae > Streptophyta > Magnoliopsida > Alismatales > Araceae > Amorphophallus > Amorphophallus konjac. Next base: position 40,510 of record JAHNEJ010002302.1, on the reverse strand, counting down.
AGCCCAGGAACTACTATGGCCAAAATTTTGTGGACATACCCTGGCCAAGGCACTGGCACAGAAATAACAATACTGTCAATAAACATGCTGCTGCCAATAAGAAAAACAACAATAAGAAGAAAAGGAACAACAACAGAAGAAAATCTGTAGGATCCACTGAACAAAACACATTTAAACAAATGTGGATTCCGAAACATTTGCTTTCCTGTTTTGCTTCTAGTTCATTTACATTAGAGCCCAATCAGTCTTGGGTTCCAAACTTCTCTACCTAATTGTGTATGCAGGTATGCCTGGCAGCCAAGAACAACTTGTGGTACATGGATAGCGGCTGCTCCAGGCATATGACAGGAGATAAGGCCAAATTTTGCATACTGACTGAGAAAGTAGAAGGCCTTGTCACCTTTGGAAGCAACACAAAGGGTAGGATTATCGGATCAGGTAAGGTAGGTAAGTGTTCTACCTGCTGCATTGATGATGTTATGCTGGTTGAAGGGTTAGCCTATAATCTACTTAGCATTAGCCAGTTATGTGATAAAGGTTACAATGTTTTATTCAATTCTCAATGCTGCAAGGTGTTTGAACCTGATTCTGATATTGTCAAATTTTCTGGAAAAAGAATAAATAATACTTACATGATAAATTTAGATGAAATTCAACACACTAACCTTTGCCTTACTGCCAGTAGAGAAGACATAGCATTTTTATGGCATCGTAGGTTAGGTCATGCTAGCTACACTGTTTTGCACAAATTAAATAAGCATGGCATGGTTAGAGGACTTCCTGAAGTCTCATTCAAGAAAGAAAACAAAATCTGTGATGCATGCACTCAATCAAAGATAACTAGAAAGTCATTTAAGTCTAGAACTGAAAATCTGTCTTCCAAACCCTATGAGCTGATACATATGGACCTTTTTGGGCCAACTAGATCTGTCAGCCTATCAGGGAGGAGGTATGGGTTTGTCATGGTAGATGACTTTTCTAGGTATACTTGGGTTTATTTCTTATCTAATAAGAGTGATGCTTTCTCAGAATTTCAGGAGTTCTATGTTAAAACAAATCAGAAAATTGAAAACATTTTGTCTGATCATGGAGGTGAGTTTGAAAACTCACAATTTGATGAATTCTGCAGGTCAAATGGAATCAACCACAGGTACTCCTCACCAAGGACACCTGAGCAGAATGGAGTTGTGGAGAGAAGGAACAGAACCCTAGTGGAAATGGGTCGTACACTCCTTGTCGAAGGTGGTCTACCAAGGAAATTTTGGGCTGAAGCAGTGAACACTGCCTGTTATGTAATTAACAGAGCCATGGTAAGACCTTCTACCCAGCAAACACCATATGAGATATTAAAAGGTAAGAAACCTTCTATTGCTCACTTCAAGGTTTTTGGTTGTAAATGTTTCATTCACATAAATGATAAAAAGGACCTTGATAAATTTGAACCTAAAGGAGAACCAGGAATTTTTCTTGGCTATTCTGAAAACACCCGAGCATACAGAGTGTACAATCTGAACTCTAAAACTGTTGAAGAATCTCCACACATAGTTTTTGATGAATCCTTGGCAAATTCTAATGTTGGTCAATGCAGGAATGAAAACAATGGTGAAATTCTGAAGGAAGGAGATCCTGCAGACAAATCCGAGGATGAAGAAGAACATAAAGAGCTTAATGAAGAGGAGCCTACAGTTCAGGGGGAGGTAAATCAAGTTCATGATACTCCAATTGCAAATATTAGATATCTCAAGGATCATCCTGTAGATAATGTTATTGGAAATCTGCATGACCCCCCTAGGACTAGAGGCCACTTAAGAATTCAACATGAACTGAATGCTTATGCTTTTGTATCAAACATAGAACCCAAGTCCATTGACTGTGCTCTCCAAGATGTGCATTGGATTAATGCCATGCATGAGGAGCTCAATCAGTTTGACAGGAATAAGGTGTGGCATTTGGTTCCACCTCCTGATCATGAAACAGTCATAGGGACTAAATGGGTATTTAGAAACAAAACTGATGAAGCGGGGAATGTTATTAAAAATAAAGCCAGACTTGTAGCTCAGGGGTACAATCAGGAATTTGGAATTGACTTTGAAGAGTCTTTTGCCCCTGTAGCTAGGTTAGAAGCAATAAGAATTTTATTGGCTTATGCATGTTCCCTAGGAATAAACCTTCAGCAGATGGATGTGAAATCTGCTTTTCTAAATAGGGAAATTAATGAGGATGTATATGTGAGACAGCCTCCTGGATTTGAATGTTTAGATTTCCCTAATCATGTTTACAAGCTCAATAAAGCTCTCTATGGTTTAAAGCAAGCTCTTAGAGCTTGGTATGACAGGTTGAGCAAATTCTCACCGACAAGAACTTCACAAGAGGTATAGTGGATCAAACATTGTTTACCAAGGTAAGCCATCCAGATATTCTTATCATTCAGATTTATGTGGATGACATTGTGTTTGGGTCAACTAACCCCAAATTGTGTGAGGAATTCTCTCAAATAATGACTGATGAATTTGAAATGAGCTCAATGGGTGAGCTCAAACTATTTCTTGGACTGCAGGTTACACAAACAGAAGATGGCATCTTCATCTCTCAGTCCAAGTATGTAAAGAACTTATTGAAGAAGTACAAAATGGACAACCTCAAGGAAATAGCTACTCCAATGGGTACATCAACCAGTTTGGATGAAGACTCTAAAGGTAAACCTGTGGACCAAAGGCTATACAGAGGTATGATCGGATCTCTTCTCTATCTTACAGCATCTAGGCCTGATATACAATTTGCTGTGTGTTTATGCTCTAGATTTCAGGCCAGTCCTAAAGAAAATCACTTTAAAGCTGTGAAAAGATTTTTAGGTATTTACTAGGCACCCAAGAACTAGGTCTCTGGTATCCTGCTAAGTGTGAGTTAGAGCTTCTAGCCTACACTGATGCAGACTATGCTGGGTGTCGAGTAGATAGAAAAAGCACCAGTGGCTACTGTCAATTCCTTGGTGGCTGTCTAGTGTCTTGGGCATCTAAGAAGCAACACACTGTAGCATTATCCACAGCTGAAGCTGAGTATGTTGCAGCATGTAATTGTGCAGCCCAAGTACTTTGGATTAAGCACCAACTGACTGATTATCAGATAAATCTGGGATGCATTCCACTTTTATGTGATAATACTAGTGCTATATGCCTTGCTAAAAATCTTGTTCACCATTCTAGGACTAAGCATATAGAGATAAAACATCATTTTCTTAGAGATGCTGTAAATAAAAAGGAGATTGAAATGAATTTCATAGAAACTGAAAAATAAATTGCTGATATTTTTACTAAGCCTCTTGGGAATGAAAATTTAAGTTTCTTAGAAGAGAACTTGGCTTATGTAAATTTCAGCATGATGAATGATTGTTTAATTACTGTGAATAAAATCTCTGATGTGGACTTGTTTTTGATTGCTTGGATAAATCATGTGGATGTGAATGTGGATGAAGAACTGTCCTGTATTGCATATATTCAGGGGGAGCTTGTCGAGTCTTTGCATGTCCTTGCATATCATTCATTCATGACCTATGCATAAACTCTCTCTCAATTAATTCTTGCCATGTTGCATGCATATAGACAGGGGGAGTATTGCTAGAAATTCAGAGTGGTTTCAACTTTCTTGAAGTCATTCAACCTTTAACTCTGAATACATGTCTCTGACTTTATGGCAATCTGTTGGTCAGTTCTGATTTCTAAGCAGTAGAAAATGGACTTCTTCATTTATAAGAATTTGAATTGTTCAAAGACTGATGTAATGGTTTAAATCTTATAATGGTTGGAGTTTAAAGATTGCAATCAGTATATAAGTAAGTTGAAAATTGATAAAACTCTCAACCTCTTTCTTATTTCATGTCAGACAAAGCTAATCATATCTGAAATCTGAAAACTCATCTGAAATCATGTTAGAGAGGTTAAGTATGTGTATTGTTCTTGAACAAGTCATTCTGAAACATAAGAAGGACAGGTAAGAAAGATATTAAAAATCATTGAAAATATATATATTGGCAGAGCAATGACTGGTAAATCACTGAGAAACTGAGTGATGCATCAAAGAAGTGGACAACACTCATGTCATGAAGTGTATCAGCTATCTCTGTTTAAAATGTTCAAAACAGCAGGCTGGTTTCACTGAGTACCTGGGGGTAACTGGCGTCTGATAAACGTGTACCCTCACACAAAAAGGTGTAACTCAGTTCTGTTGAATTTGATCATAGGCAGAATGGTCCATCTTGTTGAGTATCTAGGGGTATTGGCGTCTTATAAACGTATACCCTTACGCAGAAAGACTTGTGGTACCTGAATGCTCAATATAATCTAATATTGATAATGCTGCTTCTTCAAAAGAAAAGTTCATGAGTGTCAATTTGTTTAGTTTCAATACATGACTTGATTTCTCTAAATATTTTTATGAGACTATGAAAGTAAGATATTACGAAACTGAATCTTTCATGCAAATATGATTCTGGTTTATGTTTTATCATGCACAGTGAACTTATCTATTGCTTGTAGTGCATGAACTCCAAATTTTATCATTTTTAAATCAGAACTCTTTCTGACAGCAGTTTCTAATTTCATATGACTGAAGACTGTGCTTTAGAATGCTTATTCATGAACTACCTGTTCAGAATGCCAGTCAGTTCCTCTCTTGATTCCTCCGTTGTATTTAATTTTTCCTCCTCTTTGTTGATGGCAAAGGGGGAGAATATTGTCTAGGGGATGTCTAGGGGGAGAATACATATCTGTCTGAATTCTGAAGTCAATTCTGAATTCATTCCAAGGGAGAGTTTGAGGCAGTGAGTTGCATGCCTTCATAACATCTGCATGTCAATCTGCATAACACATCATGTCTTTCATCAAACATATATCTATATGACAGGATGTTGCTCTTTTACTTCATATGGGGTTGCCATCATCAAAAAGGGGGAGATTGTTGTGACCCCTCTATGTTGATGATGTTGACACTTGCTTTATTTCATTGGCAACACCATTGTTTTGATTGATTGGCAACTACTTTTGATTTGATGAAATTGGTCTATCAGATTGACTATGTGTTCTTTGCATTTAATACACTGCTGTCTGCATTTCTTACTGTCATGAGTCTATACATCGTCCATTTTGGATAAAGTCCACACACTGCACTTCAATTGAATTGGTTAAGGGTGTACAACGTCAACGCATCATGTTACAGCATCAACGCACTTCATTGGATGTGTGTACAGCGTCAACTCGCTAAGTGTGTACAGCGTCAACGCATGAAGTCTGGACATCAGTCTTAATATTCTAAGTCTGTACAGCCGTTGGCCTTGAACCTCAAAGTCTGTACATCAGACTGTTACAGCAAGTCTGTACATTGTCTGTCTTCCTCAGCGTCGTGATATTTGAAGTCTATACATCCATCAGGAGCTTCAAGTCTACACATCGCTTCGCTCCATCAAGTCTGTACATCCACTGTGTTACTCAAAGTCTGGACATTGGTCTTCAAACTCGAAGTCTGCACATTGTCTTCGAAACCAATGTCTCTACAATGGTCCTCACACTTGAAGTCCATACATTCGATGTGCAGAGTTGATGTCTATACTGTGTCTTATGCTGATCAAGTCTACACAATGGTCGGTGGCAAGTCTGTGCACTGGCCTCAGCTTTTCAAGTCTATACACTGAAGTCTTCACATTCGCTTGCATTACATGAAGTCCATAAGTGGGCAAAGTCTGTACACTGTCCATGCTTCATGCAGCGTCAACTCCTCAAGTATATACAATGCTTTCCTTCGCATGAAGCCTTTAAGTGCATTATGTCTATACAATGCCTCTAGGATTTAAAGTCTATACAGCCGTTGCCTCCTTTGTTGAAGTCAACACATTGGGCAAGTCTGTACGTTGCATTCTGCCTTCACAAGTCTATACAACGATGTATATACAATGCAATGTACATACTCAAATCTTATGACTTCATTCTTGTTGCTGAAGGGAACAGGGTCGACGCTGGGAGCTTAAAGCGTCCACGCATCAGTTGACGAAGCCTTCGCGATATCTTCCACTGCGTCAACGCCACAAGCAAGCAGCGTCGACGCAGCAGTTGAAGAAGCATTCATCTTCACAGACTATTCCACTGCGTCAACGCCACAAGCAAGCAGCGTCGACGCAGCAGCTAAAGAGACGAGGCAAATGGCTACTGGAATGCCTCACTGCGTCAACGCCACAATTGAGCAGCGTCGACGCAGCAGCTAAAGAGACGAGGCTAATGGCTACTGGAATGCATCACTGCGTTAACGCCATTGATCGACAGCGTCAACGCCGCAAGTCAGATTGCTGTCATTGAGCACGTGAACGGAGAACTCTATACATCGGACTGAAGAAGCTAATGAGGGGCATGTGATCCCAGGTACCTGGCTCGTGATCCGAGAAGGACAAGGTATCCAGATGAGGACACGTGTACTGACACTCCATTGCATGCTGCCACGTGGTCCAAATTGCTGGCCGGGAAACGTGGAGAGCACACGCCTGCTGCTGTTGCTGCTATATAAACAAGCCTTCTTCCACAGAAGAAATCTGATCGAAAGAAAAGAAGAGAAAGTCTATACAGCAGTGAGGCTTCGATCCACAGAGAGAAAAGAAAGAAGAAGAAGATACAGAGAAGAAGAAGAAGAAATAGAGAAGAAGAAGAAAAAGAGAGAGGAAAAGATCGAGAGAGATTGAGTTGAGAGAGAGAGCTGATTGAGAGTGAGAGTGAGAGATTTTGTATCTCAGTCTCGTGGTTCAAAACCAGAGCTGAGCTTTGCTCTTAGAGCTATATTGCTTTTGAGCTTTTCTGTTTTCGCTTTGATTCTGTCTTTCATTTCCGAATACTATTTCTTCAAGCTGTTTGTCAGCGGTCTTGCAGTGGTAGTCTCCACTGGACGGGTTAAGCTGTATTTCCCCAGCGGTTGCAGAGGATCAGATCCTCTGGTCGGCAAGCTGTAGTGCCCAGCGAAGCTGTGTATCAGCGGAGTGTTTGGCCAAGCTGTAAAGCCCAGCGGACGCAAGCTGTGCTGCGCAGCAGGAAGCCATACTAGGTTGAGTGTGGGGTGGACGTAGGTCGTTGACCGAACCACCTAAAAATTGTGTGTGCAGTGTGTTTGTGTTTTTGTGTGATCTGTGTGCGATGGGAATTTCTTGCTTAGATTATTTGAATGCATCGCTTATGTTCATGTCTAGCTTTCTACCTTTTGCTTAGCATTCTTCCTTGAGCTTTACTGATGTTTGCCTAAATTCTGCTTTAGAACTTACAATAGTTTTAAATTAGGCAAGTTGATCTATTCACCCCCCTCTAGATCCACAATCTGTGGAGATAGACTGCGTCCATCTAACCCAACACCGTTCGCGAGGGGAGAGGACAACAGATGGTCGGGAGAAAGGCGGAGGTGGGGAAGAGGGGCGATTGTGTGCTGGTGAACAGGGAATGGGGGAAGCAGGGCGACAGGGTCGATGGAGGGGGGAAGGGAGGGGCGGCATACAGGGAAGGTGTTGGAGGAGTGTGGAGTTTGATCCTTATCCTGGTAGGTTTTCCCCTGTCTTAACGCCCTGCCCGTAAGGTTGGGGGTTCGGGGGCGGGAACCCCCGAGGCGAAGATTCTGGGGGTATTATTGTAATAGTACCCATGGCGCGTCGCCCTAAGCTCCTTGTATTTAAGGCAACATCTCTTGTAATTGTGTATTCTTTTTTTTGAAAAGAAAGAGAACTCAGTGTGGCCGTGGACGTAGGAAGGCACATCGTCTCTCCGAACCAGGTAAAAATCTTCTGTGTTCGTGTGGTTTAATCCCTTCTTCCCCCCTCTTTCTTCTTCCTCTGCCTTTGTCCATCGTTACAGGTACTCCGGTTCTTAACAGAAGGGATGGGGGTCGCCTCTGGCGGCCTTTTCTGATCCTCTCTCAAGAAACAGTAACACGCTTACTTCAATCCAGGCTTAACTTCTCGTTAACAATAATGGCCCTTATATAGGGACCAAATCATAAATGGCTCAGATGAAAATTAAAAAACCCTAATATCCAATGGCCAACAACGCAACAACCTACTAACAGACTCACAATAAGATAAATAAACTGGCCCACAAATGTCCAGGCCCACATAAAGATAAAACAACAACAATAAAGAAATAACACGACTCTGACGACTCCATCATAACCATAAGAACACGACTGCCGTGCTGGGGCGTTGGCGGCGACGCTGTAAACCCGTAGGCCCGTGTCCACACTATCACCTTTGAAAGACTCCAAGAAAAACAAACTTGGTATGTAAAATGGAGGTATAGAGATGCATGAGAAACAGTAAGTTATGTACAGGAATACATGAAAAGGACCCATAAAAAATAGCTGTCTTCTTGTGTCCCATAATTTTATTAACCCAGTAGCTGTGGCAAGGACCAGTGATGTCATTGCAGTTTTATACCAAATAATACAATGGCTTCAACAAAATATTTACAGTTTCAGACTATTGGCAAGACTTATCAAGTAAGCTCTTAGAAGATGATTGAGGAGTGAGAGAAGCTTCTATCTGCACTGGTACTAGTATCACAGACAAAGTTTTGAGCACCACTACAATCTAACCACAGAAATCCCAGAATGGGTATATTACACCCTGATTACCAACTAAAGAATGCAAAAGGTCAACTATTCATAATTTCCCACTGCATAAGAGAAATAAGAATGAGAACAGCAAGAAAGACTTACTTGAAGAGAGCCACCAGTTGCATAGGAAGAGCAACGTGGTTCATTCATTAATTCCCACACAAAGATGGTTGAATCATCTCTATACTCGATTCCAGTTAAATGGTTCTTTCTTGTCAAAGGGGCCTATTACAGCAATAATCAAGTTAGTGTGGAGTAACAGACTGCACTTGGTTTTCCTTTATATAATAATGGGAGCATAAAGAAGTGGAAAGTAACCTTCAGATAAATCTTAAACTGCAGATAGCGGGATCGAAAGAGAATGAGTCTAACTGCAAATAGCGGGATCGAAAGAGAATGAGTCGTTCGAAGAGCTCAAGCCAATACCCTCTTCCCATGCCCACTTGAGACACTGCCCCTTCCCACCAAATGGTTACAAATTATTGCTTGAGATTAGGAAGAGTTGTATTCCATGTCTACGTGCTTCTGCAATAATCCTATCTGAAGCCTGTCAGTCATCCAGTGATCAAATGGAAACCAGAGGAACAGGAAACAGGATAGAAAAGATAGAGATAAACAATACAACAATGCCTGGTTCAGAGCTTTTGTAATCAATATAAGGAAATACCACTGAAAAGAATGACACTATATTCCATTCTAAATATGATACATCTGCAACAGTTCAGTAATAACACAACCAATAAGATTTCCTACCACAAACAAACAGCATTTTTCAAGCATTGGCGAACGGGTCTTGAGTATATTCCCCTGTCAAAGAAATCCCTTTGTGACAGTGTATCATCACCCTGGTGGAGGCATTCTAGTTGAAGCATTTTGCTGTTGACATTGAACTAGCCTCCCTCTTCAATGCGGAAGAATATTCACATCCAGACATACAAGATAATGATTGAGTTTGTTGGGAACATGCCTTTTCCCACAAATTAATTATTTTAGATTATGACAAAATAAATACATTTTAATATGGCTTACAAAGACTTTTTGCAGTTGCAGCAGCACCTATGGCTTCAGTCGCTCAGCCTTTTGACCCTCAGCCGTCAGGAGGTACTTGGGCACTGCCTTTCAAAAGAAATCTTTGGCCAGAGGAGATGGAGCAGCTTGAGGACCTTCCTCGCCTCCTCCTTGACTTCGCCCCTCAGCCAGAAAGAGAGGATAAGTGGTGGTGGAGGTGGGGAAAGGAGGATGCTTTCTCGGTCAGATCAATGTACTCTCTCATCTCCGACGGGGGACGCACCATCACCTTGCTTCACAAATTTGGTCTACACAGAGGCCACTGAAGGTGAAGGTACTCATTTGGAGGATGATATCTTATGGGAGGCTGCCGACGATAGACTAGCTTCCTTCCAACATGATCTATATACTGCTTGCTGTCTTTGTAAAGAAAAGGAGACTCTGGATCATCTTTTTGTAGGTTGCTCTTATTCACAAGACGTTTGGGGAATGCCTGCTAGATAGACACAAGAGGATATCAGCCCACCAAGCAATGTACAACTACATACCTTGATAGAGAATTGGTGCCGAAGATGGAGCCTAAAAAAAGATCAGCTCATTTGGCGGTTCATTCTTCATGCTACTTTGTAGGCTATATGGGGAAAAAGGAACAATAGAACACTCAGAGGGGCGGCTAGAGGGGTGGCATGCCTTGCTTCCTTTATAGGTGGCAGAGTGTGTGAATGGGGGAGGCTTTTTTGTAATGTGAATGCTCAAAACTCCCACCTTTTTGTTTTGTTGGGAGTAGTGGGGGATACACTGTCTTGGTGTTGGCCCTCTAGATGTATAGAGATTTTTTGAGAGCTTATTGATTACACTTGTACATCCCTCTTTTCTTTTAATACAATAGTGGTACCACCCACTTTCAAAAAAAAAAAAATCAAGTAATGAAGATGCTCATGGGATGATGACCATCTCTATTCAGTGATGACTTGAAAACACAATAATATCATGCCCAACCCACATTAAGGAACCGCATGTTGTAAAGAGATTATTTTAGCAGCTCAAAGCCCCAGCTTTCCCCCGGCTCTCCATCTGGCACGGATCCTCAAGAACAGTCATCCCCCAGCTGTTCATAGTTATATGCAAATATAAACACCCAGCGAGGACCGTGAGCCCATCTTGGCCACTGGGCACGTTGAGTGTGATACAGGGACAAGGGAATCGCAACTAGATTATTTCATTGGGGAGGGAAAAATGGGCCAGGGATCTTACCTCTGCAGGTCCGTCAGATAGATGCACCGCCAAAGGAGATGCCCAATCCATCGGAGACAGAGGATGCAAGAGGAGATTTCAGATCTGTCAAAAGCGATGCCGCTGTCAGAGACAAGTGCCACCAGAGGAGATTCCAGATCCATCGGAGAGGGAGCCACCAGAGAAGCTTCCAGATTCATCGGAGAGAGGTGCCACCAGAGAGGGTGAGAGAAGAGAGGAGAGGGCGAGATGACGATCAAGATGGAGAGAGGAGAGGGGGAGGTCGGTCAGCGCGAGAGGAGAGCTCAGGGTGGCTAGGGTTTGGCCTGTCTGCCCTAATGCCCAACCAAAAAAAAGTGCCCAGTATCTGTGTTTTTTCTTATCATGTTTTATGAAGAAAAATAAAATAAAATATATTTTAAAATGTAACCAAACATCTATAAATGGCATTTTTCTCTATAAAGTATTTTTTACAAAAAAAGAGCCATTATAATGCAACCACACACGCATAATTTTTCTTTTATAGATGGCATAATCCATAAGGAGATTATTACTCCCCGTATAGAACATTCAGATCGAAAATAATAGCTTGAGTAAAGTAGAATTATTACGACAATATAGAAAAATCCTCTACTTAAGAAAAATACTAAAAAATGTTCAGAATTTAGGAAAGACTTACCAATATCTTGTCGTTAAAAAACTTTTATTTGAAACTGAATTTTTTGATGCCTAAACAAAAAGTAATAAGAGCTGTAAACAATTTAAAACCCCGTTCAATCATAGAAACACAAGCTTTTGAATTTTTAGATTCAGAATAAAGTTACTTTTTTTTAAGGATGAAAATGGACACAGAGAAACTGGATAATCAGATTTTTTCCTTCCTTTACACAATATAAATATAGCACAATATTTATACCAGCCCAAACATTGATCATTCTATGTAGGTCCCTCAAAGATTTTAAGTTTCCAATCATTTCGAGAAAAAAAAAGTTGGTAGCTAAGTATTTCCCTCAGTGAGAGCAAGTTCATGCCCTACTAGTGCCTCTTTATATCAAACAAAATCGACCAAAATCCCAACCCAAGATAAAGGATTGGTTCATAGGTAAACCATCTCTAGGGAAGAGCAGACCATATGAAGTCAACAATATGTAATGATAGGCAACACCAATAGGAGACGTTCCTTTGGGTTGTAGACAAATCAGATCATTGGTAAGTAATGCCATAGCCATAGGCACCTGTTTATAAAACAAGGACAGGGGGACACTGAACTGAAATATTTAAATGATTTTGCCAGACAATAAAGAATAGAACAAGGGAAAGAACACATTTTTCACAATATACATCCATCCATTTCAAAAAAGGAAAACACAAGAACTCTAAGAACCACCATACTTACATGAATTACAGAAGAAATCCATATCTGAAGTAGAAAGCTCATGATAATTTCTGTTAATTTCCAGAGCAGTGTGCCAGATAGCATCCCAGTATCCCACAAGACCAAACAAGAGAGTTATTCGTGAGATGGTGATTCTCTGTCGACCTTTCACTAACCTTGATGAAATGACTTTTCTCTCTCCATCTCCTCACTGTTTGCATATGAAAACAAATGAGTTTCAGCTCTCCATTCTTCACACAAGGTTAATTATTTTTCAAATGTACGTACAAGGTATAAATATACATACAACAAAAGTTATCTCAGGAAACAACCGTGGGTGTGTTCTTGTATTCAACTACATCCACCAGAGATAAAGAAAAGGAAGAATAGTAGAGGGAAGGGACTCGACATCTGAATAATAATCAAGTAGATATGAAAAATGTTCACAAAATAATGTAAAATGAAAAAATAATGTCAGACAGTTTTTGAGTTTACTCAGGAGCTCTACAAAAGACCTTCCAGTCTTGGACTTCGCTATGCATTTTTCAGTAGCCAAATGGAAGTAGTGTCTTTGTGTTTCACATGGCTAGGCTGGTACGAACTCTGCCATGGCCGGTCCCAAGCCCGGATGAGAAAAGAGGAGAGTTTGCGTTAGGTCGACAGCCAGCAGTAAAATTTTGTCACATCTCCAACATGAATTCTGATCCAAATACATTATGTGCTAATGTTAGGGCGTTCCCCGTAAGCGACGTGTTACATCGGAACCCGGATGGAATGACAAGTGAGCAAGGGCTAGCTAGGGCGTTCCCCGTAAGCGACGCGTTACATCGGAACCCGGATGGAATGACAAGTGAGCAAGGACTAGCTAGGGCGTTCCCCGTAAGCGACGCGCCGCAATGGCGCCCGATTGCGGTGTCAAATAGGCAAGGGTTCTCGTGTGAGGTTGGACGTACACGAGTAAAGAAGCAAGTCCAAAAACATAGGATCCGTCTAGCTACTTGGAATATAGGAACTTTAACGGGTAAGGGTTTAGAATTAGACAGGAGGGTTAACATAGCTTGCCTACAAGAAACTAGGTGGAAAGGACATAAAGCTAAAGACATTGATGGATATAAAATTTGATATACGGGTAATAATAACTCTAGAAATGGTGTTGCTATAATAATAGATAAAAACTTAAAAGACAGAGTTGTGGAAGTAAATAGATTGGGGGATAGACTAATGTTAATTAAACTTATCTTAGATGAGGATATTTTGAATATAATTAGTGCATATGCACCTCAAGTAGGATTAGAAGAGAGCATTAAAAAGTAATTTTGGGAGGCTATTGATAGTTTGATCCAAAATATCCCTAGTGAAGAGAGAATCTTTATTGGAGGGGATCTTAATGGTCATGTGGGTATAGATAATAGAGGCTATGAGAGAATTCATAGAGGGCTTGGTTTTGGCAATAGAAATGATATGGGTAACACTATTCTTGATTTTGCTGTGGCCTATGATCTAGCAATTACTAATACCTTCTTTAAGAAGAGGGACGAACACTTAATAACATATAAGAGTGGAACACATATAAGTCAAATTGACTATTTTCTCATTAGGAAGGTCGATAGAGTTTTATGTAAAGATTGTAAAGTTATTCCCGGTGAGAGTCTAACCCCTCAACATAGGTTGTTAGTAATGGATGTCACTATCCCTAAATTCAAAAGAAAGATCATTATAAATAATTATTCCAAGATTAAATGGTGGAATTTAAAAGGTAAAAGTTTAGAAACATTTAAAAATCATCTATTAAAGGAAAATATTTGGAATTTAGAACAAGAAACTAATGTAATGTGGAATAATGTTACAAATTATATAACGAGGGTTGCAAAACAACTCTTAGGCGAATCTAAAGGTAAAAAGAATTTAGACAAAGAGACTTGGTGGTAGAGTGAGGAAATCCAAAATACCATTAGAGTAAAAAAGGAATGCTTTAAAGTTTGGCAAACTAACAAAAATGATCAAACCCTAGAAGCCTATAAAATCGCTAAAAAGAGAGCTAAGAAAATAGTTAGCGAAACTAAATCAAAGACATTTGAAGATTTATATAATAAATTAGGAACCCGAGAGTGTGAAAAGGACATATTTAAACTTGCTAAATTAAGAGAAAGGAAAACTAGAGATTTAGATCATGTTCGGTGCATTAAAGGTGAAGATCAAAGGGTTTTAACTAAGGATCTTGAGATTAAAGAGAGGTGGCATAGCTATTTTCAGAACTTACTTAATGGAGATTCCGTCAAAGATTTATCTTTAGAAGGTACCCAAGAGTCCACAATATTTGATAAATATCAATATTTTAGACGTATTAAGATGTCAGAAGTGGAGGATGCTTTAAGGAAAATGAAAGTGGGCAAGGCCTTAGGACTAGATGGCTTACCTATTGAAATATGGAAAGGCCTATGAGATATTGGTATTCGATGGCTAACTAAATTTTTTAATAAAATTTTAAAGGAACGGAGAATGCCAGAAGTTTGGAGAAAAAGTGTTGTAGTTCCTTTCTATAAAAACAAAGGAGATATTCAAAGTTGTAATAATTATCGTGGAATTAAGCTTATGAGTCATACTATGAAACTTTGGGAAAGAGTAATTGAAAAACGCCTCCGATGTATGACTACTGTATCGAAAAATCAGTTTGGTTTTATGCCAAATAGATCTACTACAGAAGCTATTTTCTTACTACGGCAGCTAATGGAGAAGTATAGAGAGATGGGAAAAGATTTGTATATAGTTTTTTTTGATTTAGAGAAGGCGTACGATCGAGTACCGAGAGAATTGATTTGGTGGACATTAAGAAAGAAATGAATCTCTCAAGGATATGTTGATTTGATTAAAGATATGTACGGCGGTGCTATTACTAGTGTTCGAACTATTGCTGGGGAGACTGGTGAATTTCCCGTTTCTATAGGTTTGCATCAAGGTTCTGCACTAAATCCGTATCTCTTTGCCTTAGTTATGGATGAAGTAACTAAACAATTGCATGAGGATATACCTTGGTGTATGCTATTTGCAGACGATATTGTTTTAATTGATGAGAGTATTGATGCTCTAAATGCTAAGTTAGAGCGTTGGAGACTTGCCTTAGAGTCTAAAGGTTTTAAAATTAGTAGGAGTAAGTCAGAGTTTATGCACTGTACTTTTAGTAATGGGAGAGTGGTTTAGGAAGACATGGTTCTAATTGATGGACATAACATTTCGAAGAGTAGTAGCTTTCGATATTTAGGATCTATCATACAAGAGAATGGGGAGATTTATGATGACGTTACACATAGGATTAAGGCAGGCTGGTTAAGATGGAGAAGTGCATCAGGTGTCCTTTGTGATCGTCGTATGCCTGTGAAATCAAATGGAGATTTTATAGAACGGCTGTGAGACCTGCTTTGTTATATGGTACCGAGTGTTGGGCAGTACGAAAGGAACACATCCACAAAATGTGTGTAGCAGAGATGAAGATGTTGAGATGGATGTGTGGCAAGACTAAGAAAGACAAGATTAAGAATGAGCGCATCCGTAAGGACTTAGGGATAGCTCCAATTGATAGCAAAATGAGAGAAAATAGACTCAGGTGGTTTGGACATGTGTTTTGTCGCCCTAACTCAGCGCCGGTTAAAAGATGTGACCAAATCTTAGTGGATGTTAGTAAAAGAGCTCGAGGAAGGCCTAAAATGAGATGGTGCGATGTTATTAGGAAGGACATTAGTTCCTTGAGTTTAAATATGAATATTGCACTTGATAGAAATCTTTGGCGAAACAGGATTCATGTAGCCGACCCCAATTAATTGGGATAAGGCTCTGATGATGATGATGATGATGATGATGATGGCTAGGCTGGTACACTGTTTTTGAAAGTAAAATGCCCGTTCATCTGGCAAAAGCCTCTTCTCCCACAGAAAGTAATCAGGCAAACCTGCAAACAAATTACAAGAGTAACCTGGTGTTTACATGCGGAAAAATTATGGTAAACTTCCGTTTTATTGGAAGGAAATAACATGCATATTTGTGTTTTGACTTTTTTAACGCTTGCATGTTATGATTTTCGCGCGCGTGATTTATCAGACGATTTAAGAGTTCGTGTACTGGACTCTTCCCCACCAACCGGAGTTGGTGTTAATTTACATCGGACAAGTCCGAATACCCTTAATTAAAACTACTAAAGATGTTTTCTTGTCCTCATGATATTGACCCTTTTTGCCAAAACTGTTGATTTGGGGGAGAACATTTCCTTTTGTCCCGAGATAGGACATCATTGCAATTATACTTTTGGAGGGGTTTACATGCAATTTTTCCCTTTGGAGGGGTTTATATGTAATTTTTCCCTTTGGAGGGTTTTATATGCAATTTTCCCCTTTGGAGGGTTTTATATGCAATTTTGCCTAAAATCAGGATTTTTATACAATGTGCCCTTCAATATTTGCAGAACATGTCTTCATTCTGAAATTCCAAAATTTTGCACATATCTTCGGACATTTACACAATCTCATGAACTTTGAGGGTATAATTGTAAATTTTGATTTCTTCGTAGACTAGACATGGTTTTGTACCAACTTTGGTCATATTCGGACATTTCCCACAGAATTGTCAGATTTTTGGAATTCATGCATAATTCCTTGAGGACCTTTACATAATTTCCCAAGATACAGGGATAAATCCATAATTTTACACGTAGAAGTCTTCCATATGGTCTTGGACAATAATTGCAGAATTGCACCCTTTGGTCCATCAATATAATTCATGCAGTACAACTTAGAACCATTTGGATTCATCTTGTACGTAACATGCTCACATGGGGGTATTTTGGTAAAGCACCATTTTTAAGTGAGTTCTCCACATAAGATAGGTTTTTAACTTAACAAAACTCAAAGGAGAGGGGGGCTGCGACCTGCTCCCTGTTGCTTGCTGCGTTCTCTTCCCCAACTGCAACTGCTGCACCTTCTGTCCTCAAGCTTTGATCTCCACTCCTCTTTCCTTTCTAGCCATTGCCTCCTATTTATAGGAGGAGGAGAAGTGAACCCGGAAGTAGGTACATCCGGGTTTTTGCCCTTTCACCTCCCTTCCATCAGTTTTTTTTTTGGCTGTATGTGTGAGAGAGAGACAAAGGGGCGGATGTTGGTACCTCCGGGTCTGCAGACCCGGAGGGCCCTCCTCCGGGTTCTCCTCTTTTTTTTTTTTTTACTTGTTCCTTCTTCTTTTTTTTTTTTTGAAGCCACTGTATAGAGAGAGGAAGGGAGAGGTCAGTGGGGCCCTCTCCCATGGGTGCACAGCATCCGGAGGAGGGACCTCCGGGTTTGTTTGTTTCTTTTCCCCACTGCCTTCCCCTTTTTTGTTGTGGACAGCACAACATCCGGAGGAGGGAGCAGGTCGGTGGGCCCTCATGGACTGCACACCCGGAGGTGAGGAGTATCTTAGGCACACCATTCTCAAAAGAGGTGACTGGAACACCCCAAGGGGCCTTTTTTGTGGTGACCATATCCATTCACGTGCAAGGAAGGCAACTTCCCAAAAAAACAATTCCTTTCCTGTTGCTGCTTTATTCCTTTCCTGTTTCTTCTCTGTTCACACTGCAGCAACTCCTCTTTTTTTTCTTTGTTCTGTTGTGCTATAGGCTTGCAGTAAGACAGAACCCGGAGGTAACCCTCCTTCTGTTCACACTGCAGCAACTCTTCTCTTTTTTTTTCTTTGTTCTGTTGTGCTATAGGCTTGCAGTAAGACAGAACCCGGAGGTAACCCTCCTTCTGTTCACACTGCAGCAACTCTTCTCTTTTTTTTTTTCTTTGTTCTGTTGTGCTATAGGCTTGCAGTAAGACAGAACCTGGAGGTAACCCTCCTCCTGTTCACACTGCAGCAACTCCTTCTGTCCACAACAGAACCCGGAGGAGGTGAGCCTTTCCTCTGCTGCTGCTGCTTTCACGGGACTGCCACAACAGAACCCGGAGGAGGTGAGCCTTTCCTCTGCTGCTGCTGCTTTCACGGGACTGCCACAACAGCACCCGGAGGAGGTGAGCCTTTCCTTTGCTGCTGCTGCTTTCACGGGACTGCCAGCTAGGCTTCCTTCTTCTCTGATCACACTGTAGCAATAATACCCGAAGGTAGGCATTTCTTGTACCTGCAGCAGAACCTAAGGTGGGCAAGTCTTCTGTAGACTGCATACCCGGAGGTAGATACCTCCGGGTTTACTTCCTTTTTTCTGTCCATAGGCCCTTCTTGTGTCTGCAGCAAAACCCGGAGGTGGGCACCTCCGGGTTTGCAAATCAGAGGGAGAGGGAAACTCGGAGGTAGCTACCTCCGGGTCTGTAGAAAAGAGGAAGGTAAGGGGGCGGTCATCAGTCAACTTAAACTATTATAAAAGCCTCCTCTGCTGTCCTTTTCCACCTTGTCTTGAAGCTTTATGCTCCTCTCTGCAGAACGGTACACCGGTGGCCCTTTCTCTCTTGGATTTTGTTGACTTCTCGGACTGGTTTGCTGTCCTTATCACTAGAGCACAGGGACAGGCTTGTGGTCCCTTAGAAACATCTCTTAGACGTTGGGGGCTGCTATTTAATTGGCTTCTTGCTACGTAGGTGTGTGATTTTAACATAGCTGCCATGTGTTTGATGAAATACCCGTGTGTTAAAACACACTAGTCTTTGCATGAAACTTCACCCAATGGGATGTTGAGAACATTTAAACTTACACCCTATTATGACGGCAATGATTTACACCACTTATCACCGTCACTTAGGGGAGCCACTTTAAGTGTTTGATGAAATTCTCGTGTGTTAAAAACACATTGCTCCTTGTATTGTTCTTCGCCCAATAAGGCGTCGAGGCATTTAAACTCCATTCCACTATAACAGCTGCGATTTGAATCGCTTGACGCCGGACTTTAGGGGAGTTAACTTCAAGTGTTTGATGCAATTCATACGTGTAAAAACATGCAGTCCTCTTATATAACAAATTGTCCGATGGAATGCCAAGGACATTTGGGCTTGAACCATGTGTAATGGCCTAAGTTCTAAACCTCTTCTAACCATCATGCGGCTTTAATTCATTTACTTCATCTTGATTCTGAAATTAGTCAGAAATTTCCTTAATGAATATTGTGGGGTCCAACAAATGCCCCCCACGGAACGCCCGTCGGAGCCGAAGGTGACGGCGGTCGGCCCGTGCGCCTAGACGATGTTGTTTGCTTTGCGTGTTTGTTGTCTTCAATCAACTTGCTGCTTTTTACTTCATCATGTTGGATTGACTTTCTTTTCCTCTGTTTTTTTTTTGCAGACAATCATTATGTCTCGTGTCCGTGAGAGCCGCGCACGAGGAGGTGCTGGGAGGGACAGAGATTCTGCTCCCTCTTTATCAAAACACTTAATGCCACCCATGGGTCCTTCTCAGATGTCAAGAGATAATACTTTTCCTCTTGATCGTGGCTTAGATACGGTTGTTGAAGGGCCCCTTCCTGAAGACGCCTCTGAAGGAGGGAAGGTTGAACTTTCTTTGATTGTGAAGCATAAAGGAATCTATGAATATCAACGAGTTGGGGACTACCCCCGGCATTTTCCGCTGGACAAGTTTCTATTTCCATTCATTCAGAGCTATGTCCCAGAGCATATGGATGAGGACGATCCTGGTTTACTGACTGAGCGTCGTTACTTGGAGATGGCTATTCTAGAGTGCCGGGATAGTATGCTGGGCACCTGCGCCACTTCATTTCCAAGCTTTCCCTTGGGCTTCACACGCCAAGTTCAGTTTCCAGCAGCTGATCAGCTTGGATTCTTTAGCTCTGATATCGGCTGTCATACCCGCTCGCGCAACATGACACCCGCTATTTGGGAGTTGTTCTGCCAGCACAAGTCTGGCCCCATTGATGTTGCAGGACTGTTTTTGACCCCTTCAGGTTCTCAATATACAGGAGGGGGATATGAGAAGTCGTGCTTACTGGATCGGATAATGGACGGGTCTTCTCCCAGTTGGTATGGAAAGTGGTCAGTGATCTCTTCACACCAGTTTCATCTGGGGGCCACCGAATGGCTCTTTGGCATTTTGCATCATTATGGCGAGGCCCTAAATCTTGTTGGGATTCGCCATGCGGTGACTGCTACTTTGTATAATTATCCTTGTCACACTGGACTTCTTCAGGCTTTAGTTGAAAGGTTTAATAGCCGGTGGAACACTTTTGCCACAGCTGAGGGAGAAACAACTCTTGACTTATGGAGCTTTCATAAAATTTCTGGTTTGCCCATCTCTGGACGCCCTTATGAAGAGGTGACATTGAATGATCTGCACAGAAGTCAAAGTACTGGTACCGGACAATACAGCCTCCCTTTCAGCTTTAGATACTTGATGAAGGTTTGGCGAGATCTTGCTCGGGCAGGGAAAGAAGACACTCCTTCGGCCTCATCCAGCACAGTGAGGGTGAGTGTTAATGCTTGGGTCCGTTTCTTCTACAACGGGCCATTTTGCTTTCATGAGACATTTGCAGAGGACGACAGGCCCCTTGACCAATATCATCAACTGATTTTAAAATTGCAACGGCGTAAGAGATATTTGGCTGCACCGGAGAACAAGGGGTGGAATCCCCGTGAATTACCAGATCACACCTATCTAGCAGCATATCTTGTATAATGGCTTGGCACTTTTGTTATGCCCTATGGGGAAGAGGAGCTTATACGGCCGGAGTTGATATACCCGGCATGTCTTCTTGCTGACGGCCACAGGCTTGCTATTGCGCCAGTTGCACTGGCGAATATTTATCATGGCTTGGGAAATCTCACTACCCATAGTTCTCCACGGGACAGGACTGTTGTGATGGCCACCCATTACCTTAGTGCATGGGCTGGTTTACTTTTTCCCGGGTTGTGTCAGCATGTGGATTTCAGAAATGCTGCGGCTCCCCTGATTTTCTTATTCAGGAACCGCCCCAATCAAAATTCCTTAGAGCAATTAGTTGGTGCTCGGAAGACTCTTTCTTTTTTGCCGACCGAGGGGCGAGTAGGCCTTCCTTTTGCTTATAGTTCTCATGATTTCAGGCCGTATAGTGTTGATGGGTCAGGGGGAGTCACCTATCACTTGCCTCATCATGCCAACCCCAATCAGTCTTTCTATAACGATTGGGTTTGTTGTATTAGGCCCAGTATGCTGGTCTTTCGTCGAGGGCGATCAGTACTTCTAGAGCCCTATTATCCCTTCAGATTTGCACGGAACTTTGGCTATGATCAATCGGTTCCACCGAATGCTGATTTCCCTTTGGGTGCCCGCTTGTATCGCAGTCATGACACCCACCTTGTTGCTGCCAGTTGGTGGGATCATTTCTTTAGAAGTGAGCTAGAGCCAGGGTGTCTTCTTCCCGAGCAGACCGGCACGGGTCATATTGATTTGTATTATGCACGCTGGTGGTTTAACCACAGCAATGTTTTCAGACAACCCTTACAGAAGATAAAGCAGGCTGAGGAAGCTCGATTAAAGAGGAGGGACTTGCCTCCTGTTGCAGTGGACAACAATTTCCTTCGCAGCCACTTTTCTCACTTAGCCAATGCTGTTATAGATTTTCGCGTCTCATGGGAGGCTAAAAATGGCCCACTTGCTGTTGACAGGGCTCAATATAGAGGGGTGATGAAACCTTTGAAACCCTTAGCTTCTGCCTCCTCGAAGAAGACTGCAACTTCCAAGAAAGACGCCTCGAAGAGATATTCATGGTGGGAACATTTTCTATTTGATTGTAGGTATCCCCAAGGCGCGTCAGGGTCCACTGAATTGCATCCTGAATGTTTTGCGAATGAGCTTGGTGGAGAATGGGCAAAACACATTATGAATGCTATTGGATGTGCTGGGCCTATTGAGTATCTTTCTTTAGTTGAGAATGGGTCCACTTTGCAAGATATTTGGGATGCTGCAGAAAGGGCAAGCAAAGCCATTGGCATCAGATTTGAGCAACTAGTATTGTCACCCTCTTTCTCTTCAGTTCCTGAAGGTATGTAGCCACCCAATATTTTCTTCTTAAAACTTAATAGTTTGCCATAAATATCTGTGTACTTGTTTCCACTTACTTCCTCCTTCTTTTCTCCCTTGCAGTGAGCCTAGTGACCAGCAAAGCCATTCCAAAAGCTTCTAAGAAGAGAAAGGCGCCAACTCATTCAATACCACAGAGGGTCACAAAGAATGAGACTCGTGCCGCTAAAGCCTCTCGGCGTCACGGTAACCTTTGCTGCTTAGTTGTACATTGACTGCATGTGATTTCGGCCTTGATGCATATAACTTATTCTTCTTTTCTTTCCTCTCTTTCAGATCCTCCAGACTTTGGCTCTCCATATGTCGGACCCTCACAGGGGGCGGACGCCTCAGAAACTGGGGAAGTGGGTGACACTGGTGATCCCCGAGATTTGGATGCATTAAATGATGATTACAATCCTTTGTCCGGGGATTCACCTACTTTTTCCGGTGGAGGAGATCCAGCAGGTAGTTTATCATGTAACTTCTATTTCACTATTATTTTCCTCTTCTAACTCTTTACCTGTGCTGCCCTCAGGATTTACTTCAGGAGATGGAGGGATAAATGCCCCTCCTGAGGCTCAGCCGGTCGGAGGCATGGATGGGCCCTC
The DNA here is from genome assembly GCA_022559845.1 of Amorphophallus konjac. Classification (NCBI taxonomy): domain Eukaryota; kingdom Viridiplantae; phylum Streptophyta; class Magnoliopsida; order Alismatales; family Araceae; genus Amorphophallus; species Amorphophallus konjac. The sequence continues at coordinate 17,662 of JAHNEJ010002302.1, read as the reverse complement.
AGGTAAGTGTCATCTCGGGCCTACTCCTATATTTATTTCCTCCCATTTGACATGGTATGTGATACTCTGCCCTTCCTTTCAGGCTTTGGTGGCGCAAACTCGACTGACACTATGGCCGAATTTAGAGCTCTTTTGAACCTTGACATGGATGCCCATTTACCAGAGTATGTGGACCCTTCCCATAAAGGATCCTTGGCTAGCTATGCCGAATCATTCTTAGCTGAGATTAACACCGAAGGAGGGCAGCAACCACCTGAGGGGGTGACCTTGACAAGTGACCCAGCACTCAGGGTTAGGGAGCTACCCCTTTCAAGTAGCCTATTGGAGAGCCAGACCACTCCGACTATTGGTAAATATCATTAAACTCCAAGTCTTCATTTGCAATTTTCTTCTTGATGCTTCTCCTTGTTTAGCCTCTTCTCGCGCTTTATGAAAATAGATCCTCCCACGATAGGGTCTACAGAGGTCCCGAGGGAGTTTAAACAAGCGCCCCCGGCTCGGGAGACAGATATGGAGGATGGGGAGATAAATATAGAGGCAACTACAGCCTTAGCTGCAGTTGATGCAGGCGACCCTCACCCTTCACCCGTTGGTCTCATTTCAGGAGGTGAGATTCCCTTCTTCTTTGATTGTGAAAATTTTAGATGACTCTGCTTGTGTCAACAACCTTACCGAGGAGGACCTTTCTTACTATTTTTAGGTTGTGCTCCCACAAGAGCTATTGAACTAACCCCACCAATCGAGAGGGACACAAGTCAGCCCTTGCCCAGAGTGGTCGAGCATTCAGTAATGCAAATTTGTGGCTCAACAAATCATTCCTTAGTCGAGGCAACTGGGGAGACTTCTCGACTTTTGATAGCCGCTGGGCAAGAGGATGTGGGGACTTCCCCCCAAATCACGCAGTCGGCCTCTTCAAGCTCCTCTGGGAAAGAGTGTAGCGAATCGGAAGGTAATTTTATTTTCTTAAACTCTAAAGTTACTCAGACAACTTGTAAAAGTGAAATAACCTCTTCGTGTTGTCTATCTTCTTTTACTTTCAAAAGGAAGTGAAGAAGATTCTGCAACAGTAGTTGGCTCGCAAACCAAAGAGGCGCAGAGTACATCTTGTGGCGGGCAGTCTACTGCTTCATCCTCCTGCGATAAAAGGGTGTCTAAAGCCTCGGGTAATTTCCTTCTTGCTTGATGACATGCCCTTTTGTCATTTGTCTGTGGCTAACTTGCAATATTCTCTTCTAGATTCTGTTGACCCAATTAAGGCCTCTGGTTCTTCAATTCCGAGTTGCCCCAAGCCTAAAGTGGGCAACCTAGAGACAATGGCCACTTCTTCAGGTATATATCAATAGTGCATTCTTTTTCTGGTTAGATTTCATCTTGCCTTGTCTTTTTGACAGCTAGGTTGATGTGTCTTAAATTTCTTCATCTTTCTCCTGTTTCCCTTTTGCAGCTTTGCCTGAGATCACTTCTTCAGAGAGAGCAGAGATCGAGGCTGCTTCAGCCCACACTGATGATTTCCCCGGGCACGGTATTGAGTGGCCGGACGGCCCTCAAGGCGCACCACTCGCAGGGGGAGATTTGGTGTTTGAAGCCCTTGTTGGTGCCGTTCGTACCACCCTACGGCAGGAGACACCCCCCTCCATTGAGGCCACTCGAGATGTTCTTGCAAGGAATACTCTGGCTTACCATTTAATGGGGCTGCCACGAGACCCTTGGATGACTACAGTTGATGAGGTTTGGGCTGAAGTACGCCACCTTCATGAGACCTCGGCATGGGAGGGCCATCGCTTAGAAATTGAGTTGCTCGAAGCAGAAATTTCCACACTGTCTGGCGAAGTTGACGAGTTAAAATGTCAGATCCAGGAGGTTCAGAGCCGCCAGGGGTCCTCTGCAGCGGCGGAGGCTGAGAATAGGAACAAAGCAGTTGCGCTTCAAGGGACAGTGCAGTCCTTGTTGAGTAAAATTGAGGAGTTGCTGGCCATTGCGGAATTAAACGCGAAAGACAAGCAATTGGCCCAGGCTGAAGAAAATCTTCTCACAGAGCAGTACCAGGGAGCCCAAGATACCATTGCTATCAAGCGAAGTCGAATTGATGAGCTCATGAAGAAGAAACCTCGTCATTTATGAGCTTATTCTTTGCATCATATCATTTTCTCCTCTTGTATTTCAGCATTCATCCTCCTTCAGTTATCCCGAGAGCTTGTTTCGGGCTCCAATTTTGTAGATGAATAGTGCAATTGTTCATGAATTGATAGAACTGAAAACCTTGTCCTCTTTGTATATTACTCTTCACTATGACTGTTCAACTGCCTTTCTCTTATGTGTGTGTGTGTGTATATATATATATATGTAGTCTTTTTTTTTTTTTTTACTAGGATTGGCGCCCTTTCGGGTTTTCACCAAAACTAGCCCCCTTTAGCTTTTTCCAGCGCGCCCTTTCGGGTTTTCACGCTGAGGGGTTACCCAATTTTGCCTGAGGCGCCCTTTCGGGTTTTCACCTCAGCCGGGTTATGACCTTTTTGCCCTTGAGTAGTCAGAAGATCGACCACTCAAGTCCGTCAGGGCACCTCTATTTTAAGCCCGTTTTTTTTTTTATATATATGGGATCACTCTTGACAACGAGGTTACACCCTCGGGGTATAAGTGGATGAGTTGTAGTCGGCCAGGAAACTTGGAGGCCGAAGATTCAGGGACTTGGTGCTAACCAATGAAATTGGAAAGTCAAAACTCGAAATTTGGGATTTAGGGGACTGACCAATGAAATTGGAAAGTCGAAACTTGGAATTTTGGATTTAGGGGGGCTGACCAATGAGATTGGAAAGCCGAAACTTGGGATTTTGGGATTTAGGATGGCCGACTAATGAAATTGGAAAGCCGAAACTTGGAATTTAGAATTTTGGATTTAGGGTGGCTGACCAATGAAATTGGAAAGCCGAAACTTGGGGTTTTTGATTTGGGATGGCTGACCAATGGAATTGGAAAGCCAAAACTTGAGATTTTGGATTTAGGATGGCTGACCAATGAAATTGGAAAGCCAAAACTTGGGATTTTGGATTTAGGGTGGCTGACCAATGAGATTGGAAAGTCGCAACTTGAGATTTTGGATTTAGGGTGGCTGACCAATGAGATTGGAAAGCCGCAACTTGGGATTTTGGATTTAGGGTGGCTGACCAATGAGATTGGAAAGCCGAAACTTGGGATTTTGGATTTAGGGTGGCTGACCAATGAGATTGGAAAGCCGAAACTTGGGATTTTGGATTTAGGGTGGCTGACCAATGGAATTGGAAAGCCGAAACTTGAGATTTTGGATTTAGGGTGGCTGACCAATGGAATTGGAAAGCCGAAACTTGAGATTTTGGATTTCGGGTGGCTGACCAATGAAATTGGAAAACCGGAACTTGGGATTTTGATTTAGGGTTTAAGGGCCGACCAACCATGTTGGCACGCCAGAACTTGAAATTTGAGATTTGGCACGGTGGGACATGAACAAGAATTGTTCAAAGCATCTGTGACATTTGAGTTTTTCATGGGGGGGAAAACTCCCCTATCCTTCCTTACTCTCCTACGGAGGAGGGCAAGTGTTGTGTAGGTTGTTGTTGGAACTCATGCTCAGGAGCATAGTATAATTTCAAATGCTTTCCATTCAATGGTGGAAAGGGGTTCTCCCCTTTATGGTCGACGACCTTATAAGCGCCTCCTTCATAGACTTTGGAGACGATATATGGTCCTCGCCAATTTGGTTGTAATTTGCCACTAGACTTTCCGGCCATGACTTCTCTTTCTTTAATCATGACGAGATCACCCTTTTTGAATGCTCTTTGTCTCACAAGCTTATCATAGGTTCGAATCATTCGGGCTTGATAAAGTTGCAGGTGTTTATAAGCTTCCAACCTTTTGCCTTCTAGATCAGAGAGCTCTTCAAGTCTTCTCTGTATTTCGTCTTGTTCGTGGGCTTGGAGGCCAGCATGCAAAGCTACCCTGTAGGAGGACATTTCAATCTCAACTGGGATTACGGCCTCCGCCCCATATACTAGAGAGAAGGGTGAGCAGCCAGTAGGAGTCTTGTACACGGTCCGATATGCCCAGAGAGCTTCATGAATTTTCTCTCCCCAGTCCTTTTTGCGGCTGCCTACTATCTTGGCAAGTAACTTGCAAAGAGTCTTGTTGAAAGCTTCAGCTAACCCATTGGCTTGAGGGTTATATATTGTTGAGGTTCTCCAGTCTATATGAAACTTGGCTGCGAGCGCATATATTGTTCTGTTTTTGAATGGCGTGCCATTATCTGACATAATCCGACTTGGCGTGCCGAACCTGTATATAATGTTATGTCTGACGAATTGAGCGACAGCTTCTCCTGTGACTTCCCGTAGGGGGACTGCTTCAGCCCAACGAGAAAAATAGTCTGTTGCAGCTAATATGAACTTATGACCTTTAGAGGATGGAGGGAAAGGTCCAACAATGTCCATTCCCCATTCTGCAAATGGCCAAGTAGGGGCCGTTGGGTGTAGCGAGCCTGGCGACTTTCTCGGGACCGGACCAAAGGCTTGGCATTGGTGGCATGTGCGGGCGTATCGATTGCAGTCCGCATACATTGCGGGCCAATAAAAGCCTTTAAGCTTTATATTGATCTTCATTTTATCTCCAGCTTGGTGAGCCCCGCAAAGTCCTGAGTGGACCTCGCGCATGACTATTTTAGCTTCCTTGGGCGAAAGGCAACGGAGGAGAACAGATTTATCTTTTTCATGGACCAATCTATACAGTTGGTCGCCTATTAGCTGATAGGACGCCGCTCTGCGCAAGAATTGAACCCTTTGGGCCCGGTCAGGAGGGAGACGCCCATTTTTTATGTCAATAATGGGTTGACGCCAGTCATATTCCTCTTCCCGACTAGGCATGTCTTCTTCCAAGGTATTAACCTCAGAAATTGTGGGATCAGCATCTTCGTCCAGGACGCTTGGCATAAGTCTCCTGTGCCTGACGGTTATGTCTACTTCTCCCTCCGGAGGTAGCTTTATAGCAGAGGCTAACTTGGCTAGGGCATCCGCCTGAGAGTTCTTGCTCCTGGGGACATGGTTTATCTCAAAGAGATAGAATTTCTCCTTCAAGTTCAGGACGGTTGTGTGATAAGGCACTAGCTCTCGCTTCCGCACATCATAGTCGCCCATAACTTGTCGTATGACGAGCTGCGAGTCGCCGTAAACTTTAATGCATTTGATCTTCATTTCTATGGCTAGCTGAAGTCCAACGATCAATGCTTCATATTCTGCCTCATTGTTTGTCAACGGCTTCATGAGGGCACAGGAATTGTGGAGAATTCCCCCTTGAGGAGTGACGAAGACGATGCCAGCCCCTGAGGCGAGTGTGGTTGTCCCGTTAGCCTCTTTAATTGTTCGAGAAGCACCATCAAAGTAGAGCTCCCAGCAGGGCACATCAATAGCCAGGGACTCTTCCCCTTTTTGCACTGGACCGCCCTCGGTTTGTTCTTCAATTCCCGATTGGGATGGAAGTATTTCTTCATCGGGCAGTTCAACGTTAAGAGGAGAATCGGCCGGAATTGGGTGTGCTGCCAGAAACTCCGCCATTCCTTGTCCTTTAATTGCCTTTTGGGGAACAAATGTTATATCAAACTCCATAAGGAGTAATGCCCATTTTCCCAGTCGACCCGACAAGACAGGCTGTTTAAGGAGGAACTTGAGTGGGTTGTATTTTGAGATTAACTCCACCGGGTGGGACAGGAGGTAATGTCTTAGTTTCTGAACGGCGAACACCAATGCCAGACATACCTTCTCCATCGGAGAATAGCGATGCTCGGGGCCCACCAGCTTTCTACTGAGGTAATATAACGGTTGCTCTTTACCTTCTTCATTTATTTGCGCGAGCAACGCCCCCAAGGAAGCGTCCATGGCAGCAATATAGAGAATCAATGGTTTTCCTTTGACAGGTGCTCCGAGCACTGGGGGAGTGAGGAGGTACTCCTTGATCTGCTCCAATGCTCCTTGACATTCTTGGTCCCATATAAATGGGGCACCCTTTTTCATCAGTTTCCCGAATGGTGCACATCTTCCAGAGAGGTTAGATATGAAACGCCTGATGTAGGCTAACCTCCCCTGTAGAGACCGCAGTTCAGTTATATTCTTGGGCGGCGGCAATTCCCAGATTGCTTTGATTTTGTCGGGATCAATCTCTATTCCCCGGTACTTAACAATGAAGCCGAGGAACTTGCCGCTTGAGACGTCAAAAGCACACTTCATAGGGTTCATCTTGAGCTTGTATTGGCGGAGTCTGTCAAAAACCCGACGCAAGTCATCTAAGTGACCTTCATGCTTGCGGGTTTTAACGACGAGGTCGTCAACATAACACTCGACCAAGTCGTGCAACATTTCATCAAAAATCTTAGTCATAGCCCTTTGATAGGTGGCTCCAGCATTCTTCAGGCCAAAGGGCATCCGTTTGTAATTGAAAATCCCTTTGGGGGATCGGAATGCCGTATGATCCTTATCTTTGACAGCCATTCGTATCTGGTTGTAGCCCGAGGACCCGTCCATAAAGGACAGAGCTTCATATCCTGTGGTCACGTCAACCATAGTTTCTGTAATTGGAACTGAAAAATCATCCTTTGGGCACGCTTTATTCAAGTCTCTGAAGTCAATACAAACTCGAACTTGACCATTTTTCTTTTTGACTGGGACTATATTGGCGAGCCATACTGGATAAAGACATGGTTCTATGAAGTCCACCTCCAGGAGCTTGTCAACTTCAGCATTTACTTTAAGTTCCAGCTCGTGACGCATGCGTCTCTGAGCTTGCTTGACAGGCTTAACTGTAGGGAGTATCGCCAGCTCATGTTCCGCCACTGACGGCTCCAGCCCGGGCATCTCTTTATAAGTCCAGGCAAAACAATCTTTGTACTCCAATAGGAGTTGTTTGTAAGCTTGTCTTTCCTGCTCAGTAAGGAGGGCACTAATGAAGATGGGTCGGGGCTCATTAGCATCCCCAAAGTTGAGCTCGACTAGTTCATCTACTGTTGCTTGCCCACCATCTTCAAGTTCCCGTGGGGCAGGCTGCAGATCCATGAAGCCTTCATCTTCGTCAACATTGACTACGTGGAAGTCACAGTAGTCTAAGTTGTTGATAACGGCCGACTGAAGCTGCTCATCCTGGTCTTCGAGGGCCACTTCTCTTGGTTGTCCTCTTGTAGAATCACTAGGCCCCTCACTACAGTCTGAGCTACTGGGAGAGGGTGATAACCCTATAGTGTTGACAGAATAGTGAATCTTAAAGCTGGGCTCCCCACACGGAGGCTTGCTCCTTACTTCACTTGCAATAAATTTGGGCAGTGTAGACGCAACTTCCACGAGGACCTTTTTATTGGAAGGCTTGGACTGATTCCAAGGATGCGGCTGTGGGGGAAAAACCCGATGCTGCTTGAGCTGGATAACTCCCCGTTGTATTAAATCCTCGAGTTGATCCTTTAGGACATAACAATCTTCTGTAGCATGCCCTGCCATTTGATGGTATCGACAGAAGCTGAAGCTTTTGGCTTCACCGGCTCTAGACAGCCTGTGAGCTGGAGGAAGCTGGATAAGACCCCGAGCCGTACAAAATTCAAACAACGACTCAGTATGGGCCTTGACAAATGAGTATGGAGCTTCCATCCGCTGTGCCAATCTCATCACGGGTGTTTTACCCTTGGATTCCACAGGTGGTCGATTTGCCCTGGGTCCCTGAGACCAAGTCTCATTTATCTGGCTCTTGGGATCAGTATGGACTTTTGAAGGGAAAGCAAGATGTCTAAGTAGAACATCCCGTTCTCGTAATAGCTCTTGTACAAAAGCTTTCAATGCCTGGTTCTCTTGTTTCAACTGCTTTATTGATCCCCGTTCCCGTTCAGTGACAGGAACATTAGGGTCATCTAATATGAGGTGTTCTATTTCTGTGATATTGAGCCCAGCTAGCTGACTCAAGGCTTCTTGTCTAGCTTCGCTAAGCTCTCGCAAAGCGGGCTGTAGGACGATGACTTCCTCATCCCCAGACTTGACATTATGACTGTGCAAGCTATTAACATCGGGGACTTCTGGCCCGAATTCTTATGCAAGGAGAATTCCCCTGAGTAAGATTGGAATGGCTGGGAGGGGGCGAAGTCCCAATGGTATTTACAGCATAATAGACTCTAAAGTCCGACTCGGGGTCGTAACCCAACCCTCTTCGATCATTCTTAGGGAAGGGAGGCTGCCCTCTGACTTGAGGAGGGTACCAGAGCTGTTGGAAGTAATTACGCCGAGCCGCTTGTTCCGTCTGTGGGATATTTTGTTTCTGACACATCTGTTTAATGTGCTTAGCCATGTCAGGCATTTCTTGGACGGACTCAAGAGCATTCTTGGGCCGCTCGCTCCAGCCAAAATCGTCGTCCGAGGGGGCGCGAGGCACCATATCTCCCTTGTAAAAGATAATGGGCTTAAGACGCCCCTTGGTGTTCTTCTTCCCTTTCGCTTGATATGTGACAATGAATGTCTTTAGGGTCTCGACCCCGTGCTCCTCCCTCTGAGAGACCAACTGCATACAGGCAGGCGGCAGAAGGATGCTCTTATCTATTGATTGATTAATGAAGTTGGCTTCAAAGTTAATTTCCCGCCTCTCGGGCCGAGTTGGCTTCGCTGCAGGGGCGTCAGCTTGCAAGCTGAGTCGATGCATCCTGGCAAGGTCTTCATTTACCACAAAGAGTTCATCTTCATCTTCTTCCTCAACAATCACCTTTTGCTTTCCTTTATCTTGGATCTCAACTGGGGGTTCAACAGTTGGGTCCCCAAAGTACAACTGAGCATCAGTCAAATTGCATTCATTTGGTCGAAAGGGAGACTTATCAGCAAAGACTGTATGTTGCTCGCCGCCCTTCGCATACTTAATACACTGATGGAGAGTTGAAGGGCCGACCCAGTTTTCGTGAAGCCATGGCCTACCCAATAAGACTTTATATGCGGTCGTGGCATTAATGATGTAAAATGTTGCCTTAGTGACGAAGGTGTCCATGGTCAACTCCACCTCCACTTTTCCCAACGCATCCTCGGAGTTCTGATTGAATCCCGAGATTTTGACATCATACACCCTTTGAAGATAGGGCATAAGAAATAAAGACTTAAAGGTCTTGAGAGGCATTATGTTGACAGAGGCACCGGGGTCCACGAGGATCCGGTTTAGCTCGTGCCCATTAATCTTCCCTTGCATGTACAATGGGCGGTTATGACATGGAGAGGACATCAACATGTCCTTATCAGAGATAGTGACTGTCGCGGCTAATGCCTCGTATGTCTGTGCTTGAATTTCGGCTACATGAGTCTCATAGACTTCTGGTTCTTGGAGGACTTTAATGAGAGCCTCCCTCAACTCTTTACTCCAGGCAATGGCCTCCCATATGCTAACCATAGTTGGCATTCGCTTCATGTGTTGAATGATCTTACGATCAGCCCGAGCCCGGGCTTGATCTAGTGGAGGGATCATCTCCACCAGGGACTTAGGCTGATAAGGGGGCTTCTGGGCCAGCTCCAACTTTCCCTGGTCATTTGTTTCTTCTTGGAACAGCGGGGCTAAAGATTCCTCTTCCGGAACTAGAAGCTCTTCATTGTCCTTGCCTGAAGTGCTTGCTTGGGCTGGATCAGCAGGCTGCTCTTGGGAGAGGGAACCAACGGGATCAGTCTCTTCATCCGTTGGATCGAATGGAATAGCACTTACTCTCTCCTGAGAGATCGGCTCGACGGGCTCCTCATCCTCGTCTGAGGGGTCGAAGATGAAAGTTTCAACCCGTATTTGCGCCTCAGGGGGCTCATTGGGCTCTTCTCCTCGAAAGATGATCACTCTTTGGGAGGTAGTTGGCTGGGATGTGTGCCCATTGGAGGATGTTGAATGTCTTCCCCGTCCGCGTCCACGGCCTCTACCGCGACCGCGGTTTCGGAGTTCCGCATTGCGACGGCGGTAAGTAGCCATAGTGATCCTATCCCCAGCTGCGGAGAAGGTGGCATTATCTTTGCTTGACCCCCGTAAACTTTCTGGCGGAGGGATTGACACCATATTGCATGAGAAGTTCTTTAGCATTTCCTCTAACTTCTCTATAGTGAGTTTTTCATCTTTATAGAAGACGGAGAGCTCCTCCGGAATAGAAAGTTTTTCTCCCTCCTTAGCTCGTTCGAGCATTTGTTGTAGCCAACCTTTAAGCCGGGTTTTCCGCTCCAAGTCTTCCCACGGGATATACTTGCCCAGTGGGACAGGCCCGGTTGGGACAGAGGGTACATAGTCTTCTAACTCTTCAATTAACTTGTGAAGTCTCTGCAAAGGGGTTAACTCTCTAGGTGCTTCCATGGCCGCCGCCTGCTCGGCCTGTTTTTTTAATCTCCTTTTTAGATTCTTTCTCCTGTTCTTTTCCTGCTTCTGGGCTCGCGCCAGCTCTTCTTGAGACGGGGCAACCTTTCTCGTAGATGTCTGGGGAATGCCCTTGGCTGTTGAGCCACTAGGCTGGCTCTTTCCTTTAGATGACTTCAAATGGAGGCTCTTTCTCGGGGTCACAGCAATCCACTCTCCCCCTTGCTCAGGAGTTTGGAAAGTTGCGTTAATTGCCCTCTCAACAATTTCAGGAGGCAATTCTTGAAATTCGGCCACAAAAGAGCCAAAGTTGCGAAGTATGTCGGCTCCTTCATTGACTTGCTGACTAATGGACTCGAGGCCTGATTTGCATGGTCCCAACTCGGTCTTACTCTTTTGTCTGTTCCTCGAACTCATAGCACTGTTCCGCAACTGAGAACTATCTTGGTACACTTGCTTAAGCTTAAACTTGTCATCACCCTTCGGTGGCTTTCTTTTTGGCATTTCCTGGACATTCGACTGGAGCGGGTGACGATGCAACTCGCTCAAGGCTGGAGTGGACGAAGTTTGGACCGGGCTTTTAGGGCTCAAATCGGAGCTCCCATGGCGGGGACGAGCTTCGCCCATTCTGGGTATAGCTGCTTTATGCTTTGTATCTCCCATGGCTGACCTGGGAGTGTGCTCGAAAGCAGATGACTTGCCTTTCCTAAGAGAGGCAGAAGACCCTTTAGTGGAGACACACGGACTATCACTTTGAGGGACAGTCCGGTTCATGTCGTTTTTCAAAGTGCCGCTCTTAGATGAGCCGATGGCCCCTTGTGGAGAGAGGGTTGAAACTTCACGATGAGAATCTTTGTCCTTTCCACTCTTTCGTGAGACAGGGGACTTCCGCTCCAAGCAGGGAGAGTTGACTCGGACAGAGTGCGGAGATTCGCGCACCAAAATTTCCTTTCCGCCGAACAGGATGTCCAGCAGTTTTTTAGTTTCTTCCTTTGGAAGAGGTAAGGACTCTAGGTCCTGCCAGGGTCGCCATTCAAGGCTCATGTCTGAGGATCTTTCTGGGGCGGGCCCAGTCTCCAGTGCTTGTGACGTTGACTTCCCGTGAGAAGTTGATGCATGTATAACATTTACTGAAAACGGCGACCGTCCCCATGGAGAGGACGCCGAGGGAGCTTGAGAACCCTCCTTTAGCTTTATAATCCGCCGGGTAATCAGATCCTCGGCGATGCCTTTGAAGGTGGGACAGTCATAAATGACATGTCCCATGGCACGGTGATATAAGCAGTAGCCATGCCGGTGCGTCATACCGATCATCAAATCACTGTCCGGTTTAGGGAGTTGTATTAATCCCTCCCTCTGGCAGATCTTAAATATCTCCAGAGTTTTGTGTTGGGGAAAAGAATACAACTTTTCTGGGGGCTGTGCAGTAGGCGAGCCTTTTGAATCTTCGGATAGCCACCCTCCGGCCCTCGGCCGTCTTCTGGGCTCCACCGTGGCTCCTCCCGTTGAAGGCGTTAGGGTCAGAGCCGTCAGGCGGTCGTCTATGCGCCTTACAAGCCGCAGTAGCTCTTGCTGATCATGCTGTAGATGCCTGACTTCTCTTTTAAGTTTTCGGACAACCTTCCGAATGGACAGACATTCGGACATTAAGAAATAGCCTCCTGTCAAGGAGGTACCTAGCGGGGCAGGGGCTGAGTCCAGACCACGCCGTGGATCCCTAGCCTGACTTTTCCCAGAGATTTTCTGAATGACATTTACCGAAAACCTCGATCCTTCGTGGATGTGAGGCTCAGGGGGATATTTCTCGGTGCTTCTCTCATTTAGAATGTGCTCAGCAACTTGATGAAGCCTCTTTCTTACCATGCTTTCTCCTTGCGTATCGATCTCTCCCCTTTGGATGAGGTTCTCGATGCAATCTTGCAGTTCTTCGCATTCTCGGGTGGGATGCGATATCACAGCATGGAACTCACAATATCTTGGATGGGCTTTCTCAACCTCAGTGTAGGTAGGAGGGGGGTCATGCACCATAATGTGACCTTCCTCTAGAAGAATATCAAATATCTTCTTCGTGTTTTCCTTTGGAAAAGAGCACTGGTGGGAAGGCCTCCATCCTGGATACCACAAAGTGGGTTTTATCCCACTGGGGCCTGCTTCTTCTGCCCCCGGATCGGAGAATGTGAAGGCTGCCATTTGATAAATTTGTCGAGTCGGCCGATGGCTAATGACATTAGCCGAACGGGTCACCCGGTCCCAGATATGTGGTTGAGGAGGGTCAACCTGAGTCCCCTTCATTGTGATGAGCTGATTTTGTATCATTTTCTCCAGCTCATCTTTGAAGACATAACAATTGTCAATAGTGTGCCCCAACAGACGATGATATGGACAGTAATTGGGATCATCGGTCTTGCCGGCCTCTTCTGGCTTCTTAGGCTCTGGGAGAGCTATTAACTTGTTCTTCATGCATAGATTGAAGAGTTTGCTAGTGTGCTCCTTCTTAAAAGAGTAAGGAGTCTTCATACGCTCAGCCAGCTTTGTAGTTGACGCCCTCTTTTCAGACTTTTGGCCAGAATCACCCGGCGATGTTGCCTGACTGGTTTCGGTGGTTGGAGAGAAGTCCACTGCATTTGCTTCCTTCCCCGTAGCAGAACGCTCCTTGGGTGGCTTAGGCTTTGATGGCATGAAAGTGGGATTGTCAGCGAAGAACATCTCAATCTCCGCGACCACAGAGTTCAATTGGTCGAATCCCTTGATATTTGCCCCCAGAAGCCGTTCACTGACTTCGGGGGAGAGCCCCCTCCGGCATATAGTTATGGCATCTTCTTGTGCCGGGGGATTGTCATGCTGAGATCCCTCCAGCGTTTGATGAAATCCAGAGCCGTTTCCCCCCTCTTCTGCTTAAGTGAGCAAAGCTCGGCGAGGGATACCTTCCTTTCAGCCAACTGGAACCGATCAATGAATTTCTTCTGCATGTCGGCCCAGTCAGCGACAGAGTTGGGTTTTAACCTTGAGTACCATTGAAAAGCGCTTCCGGTAAGAGAAGTTGTAAAATATCGGAGGAGATATGATTCCTCAAGGGCCAGGTCACCCATAGCAGTCATATAGTAGGCGAGATGCTCGTGTGGCGAACCCTGTCCATTAAACTTCTGCAATTTAGGCGCCTTTGGGCACTCCGGAGGGAGTTTCTTGAATTGGTGATGAATAGGATAAGACGCACTGTATAAGTCAACAGTAGCGATACCCTCGCCACGCTGGGCGAATTTGTCTTCAATAATCTTCTCAATCATGCGGCGTTGGGCGATTGCCTCTTCCGCTCTCGTGATTTGAGAAGACTGAATATTGAGCTGGGCTCGGAGTGGTTCGGCCCCTGCCTCGGTATGGGCACTATGCGGGTGTCCAGCTTGCCGACTGGCGATGACCGGGGTAGGTAGCTGTTGCTCTCGTCGAAGGTCGCGACTATGCATCGGTGTCGGAGGCCTTCGGGCGCTTGTATCCATTTGCCGCTTCATTTCCAGCATGAGATTGGTCATTTCTATGTGCCATCTCTGCATAGTTTCAAATTTGACATCATCGGACATTGCCTGGAAAGCGGCCTTTGTCGGTGGCTCAAAGGGCAAATTGAGATAACCATCATCACGAATGCTCATGACATCATCGGCATCAGCTTCTACTCGTGGTAGGTTCTCGCCCTGGTTTTGAAGAAGCTCCTGGGGAATTTCTCGATACTGCCCCTGGGAGGAAGTCCCTTCTTGACCACTAAGTTGTGCTTGGAGACTCCTTCTAGCAGCATTGCGAGTATTGCGGTATACCGCATCTGCATCTGTTACCAGATTTGGATCATTCACCCCGACGGGGTCAGCCGAGTTGACAGGGTTGCCAGTTTGCTCCATTTGTTGCCTACCGGAGGTGTAACAGGTGTAGATTTTCATATTCTCACCTGCTTCTGCCATCTGGACTACTCTTCGTCTCTTGGGCACATGGCCACCAGGACGAAGGGGTGCCCCCAATCGATCAAAGACGGAGGTTTTCACAGGAAGGGTTTCCGTTAGTCTTTCAAAGACGGAAACCCGTTGAGTAGGTAGCTGGGCACAGTTGCCCGTCTTAGCTCGGATAGATCCAGAGTTTTGGGATGTGAAGTTGGGCTTGCGATAAGCCCCTTTCCTCTTCCGCCCTTGCGTGGCGCCGGACGATGCCATGTCGGCTCGGGGTTGGGTCCGCGCAGGCTTGGTGGCCCTGGCCTGCTTAATTGCCTGGGCCTCCTGCTTGGTAACCCAAATTTGTTTGACCTTGCGGGGACCCCGCTCAGAGGCCTTATGGCTATCATCGGATTTGATTTTCTTTTTGAAATCCAGTCCATCCTCTCGCATTTTATGTAAGAGCGAGAAGCGATTGGAAGTGGATATATTGGGGACACATCGGTCCCGTGGAACCCTCGGTTCGGTGCCGTCGAGCCGAACACGTAGATCCCCGACAAGTATGGACTTGCCGGACCTTGAGGTCTTGGCTGCTGGCCTCCTATTCTGGCGGCGGCGATGCTGCCCCCATTTGGTAGGGACGACATTAGCAGTGAGCGTGTTCACAGAGAACACGCGAGTTTGGACCGGACGGAGCTTGTTGCCCCCAGCAACAGCAGATGGGGCTGAAGAATGTACCTCTTGCTGGACGGCAGGGATCACCCCCAAGAAGAAGGGGGAACCCACAACTGCCGGGAAATCCCCAAACACAAGGGGGACAGTGAGGTAGCCATGGCTCGCATGGCTGGCGACGGCGAACGGGCCGTAGGCAACTGCCGCCATTACCAGACTTTCCTTTGCCTTTGAATTGCTTCCTGTTTCCTCCTTCCTCCTTCCTCCTGTTCAATAGGGAAGAAGAGTTAGGGTCTTTGTAAGGGCATTGAAAAGAACTTTAGCAGTTAAATGAAGGGCGGGAAAAGTCCCACCGGACGTGCCAGTCTGTTTACACGCGGAAAAATTATGGTAAACTTCCGTTTTATTGGAAGGAAATAACATGCATATTTGTGTTTTGACTTTTTTAACGCTTGCATGTTATGATTTTCGCGCGCGTGATTTATCAGACGATTTAAGAGTTCGTGTACTGGACTCTTCCCCACCAACTGGAGTTGGTGTTAATTTACAGCGGACAAGTCCGAATACCCTTGATTAAAACTACTAAAGATGTTTTCTTGTCCTCATGATATTGACCCTTTTTGCCAAAAATGTTGATTTGGGGGAGAACATTTCCTTTTGTCCCGAGATAGGACATCATTGCAATTATCCTTTTGGAGGGGTTTACATGCAATTTTTCCCTTTGGAGGGGTTTATATGTAATTTTTCCCTTTGGAAGGTTTTATATGCAATTTTCCCCTTTAGAGGGATTTACATGCAATTTTGCCTAAAATCAGGATTGTTATACAATGTGCCCTTCAATATTTGCAGAACATGTCTTCATTCTGAAATTCCAAAATTTTGCACATATCTTCGGACATTTACACAATCTCATGAACTTTGAGGGTATAATTGTAAATTTTGGTTTCTTCGTAGACTAGACCAAGGTTTGCCGTCCCGCCCCGACCCGCACCGACCCGCACGACCCGACCCGACCCAGGCGGGCACCGGGTCGCGCGGGCTGGGGGTCGTGGACGGGTCGCACTGGACCGCAAGGTCCCGTGCGTCCCGCCACGTCCCGCTCCGGTGCGAGGCGAGACCCGGCTCGGTACGGCGGGTCGGGGGCGGTTCGCCCATTTAACGGGCCGAAGGAGGAGGAAGAGCTCCACCCCTCCCACCGACGAGCGGCGGTGCAGCGGCGGCGGACGGCGAGCAGGATCTTCGGACGGCGATCTGAGCGGCCGACGGCGGCGTTGGGCGGCGATCGGAGGTAGGTAAGTTAATTTTTTTTAAAATGGTCGGGGGTGGGGCGTCTGCCGCCGGGGGGGGGGTGCTGGGCGTCTGGGCCGCCGTCGGGGGACGGGAGGGGTGCCCGGCGTCTGCCGCCGTGGGGGGACGGGGGGGGTTGCTGTGCGTCCGTGGGGGGACGGGGGGGGGGACAGGGGGGGACGGGGGCCGCCGTGGGGGGACGGGGGGGGTTGTTGTGCATCCGTGGGGGGGCGGGGGGGGGGGGGGGGGGGAGGGGGGGGGGTTGCTGTGCGTCCGTGGGGGGACGGGGGGGGGGCGGGGGGGGTTGCTGTGCGGCTGGGCCGCCGTGGGGGGACGGGGGGGGGGGGGGGTTTGCTGTGCGTCCGTGGGGGGACGGGGGGGGGACGGGGGCTTCCGTGGGGGGACGGGCTGGGCCGCCGTGGGGGGACGGGGGGGGACGGGGGCCTCCGTGGGGGGACGGGGGGGGTTGCTGTGCGGCTGGGCCGCCGTGGGGGGACGGGGGGGGGGGGGGGGGTTGCTGTGCGTCCGTGGGGGGACGGGGGGGGACGGGGGCCGCCGTGGGGGACGGGGGGGGGGGTTGCTGTGCGGCTGGGCCGCCGTGGGGGGGGGGGTGTTGCCGTGCTGGGCGTCTGCCATCGGCAGACGGTGGGGGGGGGGGGGGGGGAGGAAAAAATTTTATTTTTTAAAAATTTAATATCTTTTTTAATTTAAAAATATATGAATAAAATTTGTTAGATTGTCATTGTTTAATATTAGTTTTGATGTCAGGTTGAATTTATGTTGTAGGAAAAATATAATTTTTATTTAATTCATCTTGTAGAATTTAATATATTGATATATTATTTAATTCTGGTTGTAGAAATAATATAAAGATCGTTTAATTCATGTTGTAGAAATATATTTATGTTTGATATATTATTTAATTAATGTTTAAATATTAGATTTAATTGAGATGTATTAAAATTTAAATTTAATTTTATAGAATTAATGATATTATTTTCATTATTAGTTGTAGACGTAAAATAATTTAATATAATATAAATAATTACTGATAAATAATTTAATATAATATAATTTAATTAGACATGTTTATAATTTAAATATATAATTAGTGATAAATATGTTACAAATTAATTTAAACTAAATGTAGGTCTATTAAAAAAAAATTAGCATTATATGCATGTTTTAGAAATAATGATATTATTTTGAACTAAATTATATTGACATGTAGTAAATATTGAATTTAGTCTTGCATATTGTAGAAATAATGATATTATTTTCATTGTTAGTCTCTGTTTAAAATAATGTACTTAATATGATTTGTAATTTTTACATTTAGGAGATACAGTTAAGTACTTAATATGGCTCCTAAGGAACGAACAAATGATATTGGGTGGTCACACGGAGTTTTGTTGGATGGCAACCGTAGGTGTTGGCGTTGTAACTAT